>PITA01003641.1:0-135502 GCA_004023965.1 Spilogale gracilis | reverse complement strand
CTCTAGCTCTCTCTGCTTCTGTCTCTCTTGCTCTCTGTTTCTCTGGTTCTAGCTTCGCAGGATCTCTACCTTTTTCTCTGCCTTTTGCTCTGCCTTCGTCTCTGCCTTTTCCTTTGCCTCTGTCTCTGCCTTTGCCTCTCTTGATCGTCAAGGGTCCCAGTCTTTTATTATTCCAAAGTGAGGAAGTTGGTTGGTGCAGTTAAATCTTTAACTGCTTTTGCACCTGCCATAGAGACAGGATTAGTATTGTTACTGCAGGGTACAGAGTGATTGCTTAAACTCACAGAAGCTGAGACCATTGAGGCAGAGGGATCAAGGAATACAGATAAGAGATACAGAGATATGATTACCAGGAGGAGGATTAAATGGGACAGTGTGTCTTGGATAAGCACTTGCCCTAAGCACATGTCCCAGGGACACAAAGGACATATTGCCCCAGCCTACAAGGTACATGGCTTTCCGGATTCTTGGTGGGGAAAGCCCGGAGGGACTTTCATTCACATTCACGGGTACCTCCACCAAAGTTTTCTGGTGGCTTGGGCATGGTGGGAGGGGCAGATCATGCACCGTCCCCGACAACATTTTCTTTATCCATTCATCTGTTGATGGACATCTAAGTTCTTTCCATAGTTTGGCTATTGTGGACATTGTTGCTATAAACATTTGGGTGCATGTGCCCCTTCGGATCACTACATTTGTATCTTTAGTGTAAATACCCAGTAGTGTGATTGCTGGGTCATAGGGTAGCTCTATTTTCAACTTTATGAGGAACCTCCATATTGTTTTCCAGAGTGGCTGTAGCAGCTTGCATTCCCACCAACAGTGTAGGAGGGTTCCCCTTTCCCCACATCCTCACCAATATCTGACGTTTCCTGACTTGTTAATTTTAGCCATTCTGACTGGTGTAAGATGATATCTCACTGTGGTTTTGATTTGTATTTCCCTGATCCTGAGGGATGTTGAGCACTTTTTCATGTGTTTGTTGACCATTTGGATGTCTTCTTGAAGAAATGTCTGTTATGTCTTCTGCCCATTTCTTGATTGGATTATTTGCTCTTTGGGTGTTGAGTTTGATAAATTCTTTATAGATTTTGGATACTGGCTTTTTATGTGATATGTCATTTGCAAATATCTTCTCCCATTCTGTCTGGTGTTGTTGACTGTTTCTTTTGCTGTGCCAAAGCTGTTGATCTTGATGAAGTCCCCATAGTTCATTTTTGCCCTTGCTTCCCTTGCCTTTGGTGATGTTTCTAGGAAGAATTTGCTGTGGCTAAGGTCAAAGAACTTGCTGCCTGTGTTCTCCTCAAGGATTTTGATTGATTCCTGTCCCATATTGAGGTCTTTCATCCATTTTGAGTCTATTTTTGTGTGTGGTATAAGGAAATGGTCCAGTTTCATTCTTCTGCATGTAGCTGTCCAATTTTTCTAACACTATTTGTTGAAAAGACTGTCTTCTTTTCCATTGGACATTCTTTCCTGCTTTGTCATAGATGAGTTGACCATAGAGTTGGGGGTCCATTTCTGGGCTCTCTATTCTGTTCCTTTGATCTATGTGTCTGTTTTTGTGCCAGTACCATGCTCTCTTGATGATTACAGCTTTGTAAAAGAGCCTGAAGTCTGGAATTGTGATGCCGCCAGCTTTGTTTTTCTTTTTCAACATTTCCTTAGCAATTCCGGGTCTTTTCTGGTTCTATATAAATTTTAGGATTATTTGTTCCATTTCTTTTTTTTTTTAAAGATTTTATTTATTTGACAGAGAAACACAGCCAGAGAGGGAACACAAAGAGGGGGAGTGAGAGAGGGAGAAGCAGGCCTCCCGCCGAGCAGGCAGCCTGATGTGGGGCTCGATCCCGGGTCTCCAGGATCATGACCTGCGCCGAAGGCAGTCGCTTAACCAACTGAGCCACCCAGGCACCCCTATTTGTTCCATTTCTTTGAAGAAAATGATGGTATTTTGATAGGGATTGCATTAAATGTGTAGATCGCTTTACATAGCATAGACATTTTAGCAATATTTGTTCTTCCAATCCATGAGCATGGAACGTTTTTCCATTTATTTATGTCTTCCTCAGTTTCTTTCATGAGTACTTTATAGTTTTCTGAGTACAGGTTCTTTGCCTCTTTGGTTAGGTTTATTCCTAGGTATCTTATGGTTTTGGGTGTAATTGTAAATGGATTGACCCCCTAATCTATCTTTCCTCTGTCTTGTTGTTGGTGTATAGAAATGCAACTGATTTCTGTACATTGATTTTATATTCTGACACTTTACTGAATTCCTGTATGAGTTTTAGCAGTTTTGGAGTGAAGTCTTTGGGGTTTTCCACATAAAGTATCATATCATCTGTAAAGAGTGAGAGTTTGACTTCTTCTTTGCCAATTCAGATGCCTTTTATTTCTTTTTGTTGTCTGATTGCTGAGGCTAGGACTTCTAGTACTATGTTGAATAGCAGTGGTGATAGTGGACCTCCCTGCCATGTTCCTGACCATAGGGAAAAAGCTCTGTTTTTCCCCATTGAGAATGATATTCACTGTGTGTTTTTCATAGTTGGCTTTTAGGATATTGAGGTATGTACCATCTATCCCTACACTGTGAAGAGTTTTGATCAAGAAAGGATGCTGTACTTTGTTGAATGCTTTTCCAGCATCTATTGAGAGTATCATTGGTTCTTGTTCTTTCTTTCATTAATGTACTGTGTCACATTGATTAATTTGAGGATGTTGAACCAACCTTGCAGCCCAGGAAAAAATCCCACTTGGTCGTGGTGAATAACTCTTTTAATATACAGTTGGATCCTATTGGCCAGCATTTTTGTGAGAATTTTTGCATCCATGTTCATCAAGGATATTGGTCTGTAGTTCTCCTTTTTGATGGGGTCTTTGGTTTTGGGATCAAGGTAATGCTGACCTCATAAAATGAGTTGGAATTTTTCCTTCCATTTCTATTTTTTGGAACAGTTTCTGGAGAACTGGTATTAATTCTTCTTTAAACGTTTGGTAGAATTTTCCCAGGAAGCTGTCTGATTTTTTGGAAAATTTTGGTGACTGCTTTAATCTCCTTACTGGTTATGAGTCTGTTCAGGTTGTCTATTTCTTCCATATTTTTGGGGAGATTTTGGTGACTGCTTTAATCTCCTTACTGGTTATGAGTCTGTTCAGGTTGTCTATTTCTTCCTGGTTCAAGTTTGGTAGTTTATATGTCTCTAGGAATGCATCCATTTCTTCCAGATTGTCAAATTTGCTGGCATATAGCTGCTCATAATATGTTTTTAGACTTGTTTGTATTTCTTTGGTGTTGGTTGTGATCTCTCTTCTTTCATTCATGATTTTATTATTTTGGGTACTTTCTCTTTTCTTTTTGATAAGTCTGGTCAGGGGTTTATCAATCCTGTTAATTCTTTCTAAAATCAACTCCTAGTTTTGCTGATTTGTTCTACTGTTCTTTCTGGTTCTATTTCATTGATTTATGCTCTGTTCTTTATTATTTATCTTGTTCAGCTGGGTTTAGACTTTCTTTGCTGTTCTTTTTCCAGCTCCTTAAGTGTAGGGTTAGGTTGTGTACTTGCGACCTTTCTTGTTTCCTGAGAAAGGATTGTATTGCTATATACTTTCCTTTCAGGACCACCTTTGCTGTGTCCCAAAGATTTTGAAAAGTTGTGCATTCATTTTCATTTGTTACCATGAATTTTTAAAATTCTTCTTTAATTTCCTAAAACCCAAAACTTTAAAAATCAGCAGGCTCAGCTCTCAGAGAGCTGTGGAGATGAAAGGAAACCAAGTCCCCATCCTTAAAGAGATAGCATAATAAACAAGCTGAAGAGATACAATATAGAAGAAGCAGTTTGAGAAATGCCTGGGGAATATCGGAGTGAGTTTTGTTTACTAATCTCAGAGTATGTGCTAGTAGGGCAAAAATCCTTGGGAGACTTCTCCAGGAACAAACGAACTGGTAGAAACCATTTCCCTATCCTGTCACCCCAAAATAAACACATGACCACCTGTAGGAAGCAGCACATATGGGCACTCACTACCTAACTTGGTAACACTGCACATCCTGTCCCCCACATTTTGGCAGATCAACTTCCTTCAATACACTCCTGGCCAGAGCCCATCCAAAGTGAGACACAAATCTGACAATGTGCAAGAAGCCTGAACAGTGGCCAGCACCACCTCAAAGTGATCCTGTCCCCATGGAAAGCGAAAGCTAACTACACACTCCAAGAGACTGCGCTCCCAACAGTGGGCTGGGGGAAAATAGCTGGTTTTATTGCAGGCCCCACCCACCAATGAAAGTTTTACAGGGAAAACACAGGGAATGTCACCAGCAGTTTCATGTTAGTACATCTCTGGAAAATGTTTGGTTTGACTCAACTTAAGCCCAAGACAGCCCCAGACTGGCTGACTAACTCCACAGGTACCAAATACTGTCTACAAGAGGCAATAGGAACCACTACATGTGACTGAACTGAAAGAAAAAGTGGCTTAGCCACAACAGCAGAGCACATTCAAAACACAGGAGATACCCCTAAAGTGTCAGGTTCTGGTGAACAGGTGACATTGTACTACAGGGCACTAGAAGACCTATTCTCTTCATATGGCCACTGGTTTTTGAAAGCAGGAGACATAGCTGAGTTTCTTAACATTCAGTAATGCAAAAAGTAGACAAAATGAGGAGAGAGAGGAATATAGCCCAAATGAAAGAACAAGACAAAATCACATCTAAAATATGCCTGAGAGAACATTTAAGGTAACAATCATAAAGATACTCACTGGACTTGAGAAAAGAGTGGAAGACATGAGTGATACACACAAAAAAGAGATAGAAAACATAAAAAAAGAACCACAGAGCTATATTCTGAAAATTATGGAACATTTATGAAACAAACTAAAGATGACACAAAGAAATGGAAAGACACTTCATGCTCATGGAGTGCAAGAAGAAATATTGCTAAGATGTCTATACTACCCAAAGAAGTCTGCACATTTAAAGCAATCCCAATCAAAATACCACCAGCATTTTTGCAGAGATAGAACAAACCATCCTAAAATTTGTGTGGACCTAAAAGAGACCCTGAATAGCTAAAGCAACATTGAGAAAGAAAAGCAAAGCTGGAGGCATCACAATTCCAGATTTCAAGTTGTAATCAAGACAGTTTGGTACTGGCACAAAAACAGACACACAGACTCCATAAATACACCCACAATTACATGGTCAACTAATCTTTGACAAAGCAGAAAAGAATGTCCAATGGAAAAAAAGGCAGTTCCTTCAACAAACAGTGTTGAGAAAACTGGACAGCAACATGTAGAAGAATAAAACTGGACCACTTTATTATACCATACAGAGAAATAAATTCAAAATGGATGAAAGATCTAAATGTGAGACAGGAAACCATTAAAATCCTAGAGTAGAATTCAGGCACTGACCTCTTTGACCTTAGCCATAGCAAGTTTTTACTAGACACATTGCTGGAAGCAAGGAAAACAAAAGCAGAAATAAACTATTGGAAATTAAATAAAATAGAAACCTTCTGCATAGTGAAGAAAACAATCTGCAAAACTGAAAAGCAACATACTGAATGGGAGAGAATATTTGTGTTAGTATCCAAACTATATAAAGAACTTATCAAACTCAACACCCCAAAATGAATAATCCAATTAAAAATGGGCAGAAGATATGAATAGACATTACTCTAAAGGAGACAAATAAGTGGTCAATAGACATTTGAAAAGGTACTTAACATCACTCACCATCAGGGAAATGCAAATCAAAACCATGGTGAGATACCACCTCACACATCAGAATGGCAAAAACAAAACATAAGAAAAAGCAAATGTTGGGGATGATGTGGAGAAAAAGGAACCCTCTTGTACTGTTGATGGGAATGCAAACTGGTACAGCTACTGTGGAAAACAGTATGGAGGTTCTTCAAAAAATTATAAAAGTACAATTACCATATGATCCAGTAATTCCAGTACTGTATATATACCCAAAGAAAATGAAAACAGGTGCGCCTGGGTAGCTCAGTTGTTTAAGCGACTGCCTTTGGCTCAGGTCATGATCCCATCGATCCGGGATCGAGCCCCACGTTGGGCTTCCTGCTTGGCGGGAAGCCTGCTTCTCCCTCTCTCACTCCCCTTGCTTGTGTTCCCTCTCTGGCTGTGTTTATCTTTGTCAAATAAATAAATAAATAAATAAAATCTTAAAAAAAAAGAAAATGAAAACACTAGTTCAAAAAGATAGATGCGCATCTATGTTTATTGTAGCATTAGTCACAATAGCCAAATGATAGAACAACTGATAAAGAAGGTGGTATCTATCTATCATCTATCTATCTATCATCTATCTATCTATCTATCTATCTATCTATCTATCTATCTATCATTATCTATCTTTCTATACACACACACACACACACACACACACACACACACACTGGAATATTATTCAGCTATAATAATGAAATCTTGCCATTTGCAACAACAAAAAGATAATGGTTCGCAAAGTAAGTGTCAGAAAAAGACAGATACTGTATAATTTCACTCATGTGTGGAATTTAAGAAACAGATCAAATTTTAAAAAAAGACACAAACCAAAAACCAGATTCTTAACTATAGAGAAAAGACAGATAGTTATGGGAGAGGAGATGAGTAGAGGGATGGGTGACCTAAGTGAAGGGGTTTGAGGGTGCACTTGTCTTGATGAACACTGAATATTATACATACTTTTTGAATCACTATATTTTACCCTTGAAAATAATGTAACACTGTATGTTAACTATACTTGTACTAAAATTAGAAAATGAGAACACTAGAAAGTATAAAATAGTTTTTAATCTAAATAAATAAATAAAATTAAAACAAACAAAGGAAACCTTAAGCATCTGTTCTGTTCTAGGTGTTCAGGATACCATGATGAGTATCTTTTCCTCAATTTACTGGTTATTATTCAAGCAATGTATCAGCTCCTAAATTACATATATACAATTTATATATATAAATCTATATATATTCTTCTTTTGATCTAAAAATCTAACAAGCATAAAGAATGCAAACAAGCATAAACAAGATAGTAAAATACTGCTCATAATCTCAGTATTTGGAGAAAACTGTCAAATTTTCTTCCAGCAATTTTAGCTGTGTGTGTGTATATACAAAAATATGATATATGCATGGGTTTATAAACTATATTTTCACATTTTTCCATAATTTCACATGAACATATTTCCATATCAACAAATATATTTTTATAGTATTTTAGTATCCTCTAAATTTACTAAATAGTACATGATAAGTTTACTAAATAGTACAGAGTATTTTACTGTATGGCTCTTAATTTATTTCCCCAATACCTTTTATTTGGACATTTAGATTATTTCCACTACTGTACCATAAATAAATACTGTAAATATCTTTGAATTTATGATTTCAAAAATATTTAATATAACTGAGAGATTACTTCTGAGATTTCTTGTACTTATTCCTTTAGTTACCTAATTAAATAGCATCTCTTTAGGCATAATTGAAGTATGCCATGGATCAAACTGCATATTTTGAGAATCCTTTGAAATTTCCCCTGACCTCAGATATTTCCTTTCCCTTAAATGTCTTTAAATCGTCTGGTTTTTTTTTTGAGATTTTATTTATTTATTTGACAGAGAGATCACAAGTAGGCAGAGAGGCAGGCAGAGAGAGAGGAGGCAGCAGGCTCACTGCAGAGCAGAGAGCCTGATGCAGACCTTGATCCCAGAACCCTGTGATCACAATCTGAGTCGAAGGCAGAGGCTTTAACCCACTGAACCACCCAGGCAACCAAATTGTCTGTCTTTCTAAAATTAAATATCTAAATAAAATACAATGTTATTAAAGAGGGATAAACATTAAACTATTAGTGTTTTAAATTGAATAGTTAATCAGAGAAGCTATAGTCCCTTAGGTTCTCAAGAGGATGGTGCTTATGATAGGTGTGTTTTAATAGAGATGGGAAACAGGGATAGTGTTTAACATACTGAGAATTCCAGGTAGGATATTTTTGGTGTATTACCAGAGTACTGCTTTTTTTTCTGGAACAAGCAGAGCAGTACCTAGAGCAAAGAGTGAACATTAAAGAGTGGGGAGGTCATTGCAAAAAATTATCTTCACTCCACACTTGTGGAAAAAGCAAGTACTGTAAGACCATATGAATTTTATCCTCCTCTATTTTCTCCGTTTTCCTCAACATTGCTCTGGTGAAATATGTCTTCTTCAAGGTAAAAAACTTGTAGTGTACTTAAAAAAATATGTCCATTGAAATTCATATTATCTGCCTGGGTGACAGAGAAAACATTTATGGTTTGCAATTAGAATCCTATCTTATTTTTATTTGAAATTTTCTTCAATATTTCCAGATAGCGATACACACACACACACACACACACACATCTTTAGATATATATGTGTACTTTACATATAAGACATGTATATCTGGTTTATGTCAAAACCACTCTCTTTAAAATGGTGTACTTGCATGGGTTGCTGATCTCCTGATCAAAATAATAATTTTTCTTTTTGAATTACCAAAATCATTTACTGAACTAAGGTACCTTTTTATAGTTTATTTTATTTTTTTTCAATGTTCCAAGATTCATTGTTTATGCCCCACACCCAGTGCTCCATGCAATACGTGCTCTCAATACCCACAACCAGGCTAACCCATCAATAGATATAGGTCAAGGATATCGAGACTGGATGCACATAACAAAGAATATAAATCCCTAATAAACACATGAAAACATACCAGTCTAAATAAATAGAAAATAAATCATAACAAGGGAAACAGTGATAGCATAATGTATAAAGCAAAATATGACCCATTTCTGGAAAAAAATATATATACCAACATGGGTATGTGTGTGATTAGATATTGTTAGTGCATTAGATACAGAGAAAAACTGGGGAAATAGACACCAACAAATTTCATTTACATAGCTAGTACAACAGCATAAATATGATGCATTACTTTAGAAATGATAAACCTTACACACGTTACAGTTTAATCTAATTTATGAATATATGTGTGTGTGCATGTGTGTGTTTTTAAACGTATGTATGCCTATTAACAATGAAATAATATAGGTGAGTATTATGTAATCATGGAGCTACAGAAGGATATCCTAAGCATGACTTCTAAGAAAAAAAAAACTATAAAAGAAAAAATAAACAATTGATAGATTTGATTGCATACAACTTAAAAACAAATTCAATGAGTATCATTGAAAAGACAAAAAGAAAAGAAAATGACAAACTTGAAAAATAATTGAAAAATAAATAACAGATGAAAGGTTAATATTTTCAATATATGAATATCACATGCATACCAATTAGAAAACATGAAGTATTTTAGGAGAAAACTGAACAAGGGACATAAAGATAAACTTTTTAAATAATATTAATCTATGAAAACATATTTAACTTCCAAATAAACCAAAATTCAAATTAAATAATGAAAAAGTTTTTTTTTCTTTTCTTTGTGAACTAGGAGAAGATTTTTAATATACAGCTAGTTCTGGTGAGAATATTATAAAGCTGACACTTATGTATGCTGACAATGAAGTGCAAATCAGTGCAAATTATTTGAGGGAAACTTGACAATATGTATGAAGTCTTAAACAGCTTTATTCCTTATGACTTAGTAAATCCACAGGTTGGAAATTACTCTAAAAAATAATCAGACACATGTAAAAGGACATAATAAAAGGATGTCTACTATAACATTATTTTAGTAGTAAACATTTGAAATCACCTTAAAAATCAACACTGAGGATCATAGGAGAGGAAAGAGAAAACTGAATGGGAAGTAATCAGAGAGGAAGACAAACCACAAGAAACTCCTAACTATAGGAAACAAACTGAGCATTGCTGGAGGGGCAGTGGGTGGAGGGATGGGGTAACTGGGTGATGGAAATTAAGGAGGGCATGTGATATGACGAGCACTCAGTGTTACATGCAACTGATGAATTATTGAATTGTACTTCTAATACTAATGATATAGTATATTTGACTAATTGAATTTAAATAGATGTTTAAAAAGACATATTTACCCATAGGCAGGCAAAACAAAAAAGAGAAAATCACTTTAAATACCTAAAAAATTGGGAATTATTTAAATAAAATATGATGCATCCAAATGATGGAATATTGATGCTATTAAAAATCATGTTTTAAAATTATATTTGGTAACATGGGAAATTTACATGACTTAATTTTATGTAACTAAAATAGTTCTTGAAAGATTTTATAGTATTTATATATATATCAATAATGTAAAATACTAAGTATATAGAATTTTTAATAGTGTTTATGTCTACATTGGAATTTTTAGTAATTTTTATTTTATGTTTTCTTTCATGTTTTCAGCATTGTCTAAATTTTCTATAATGAATATGCATTACTTTCTATTGTGGCTGTGTGTTAATTTCTATTATTTAAAAAATAATAATTTAGAATGGGCACCACGAGGGGGCAAGATGGCAGAAAAGTATGAGACCCTGTTTCAAACGATCCCCTGAAGCGAGCTAAATATCTACCAGAACACTCTGAACACCAATGAAATCAGCCTGAGATATAAGACTACACACTTCTGGATATCCATGGGGACAGAAGAGCATCAGTGGAGAGGTAAAGCAGAGCAGGAGGGTTTGGACTGCTTCAGGGGAATAAACAGAAGTGAGAGGGAGCCACCAGAAGCAACACGCTGGAAAGTAATACCCCAACACAAAAGTGCCCTGTGGTTGGGGATGAACATCAACCTGCAGTCTGGTTAAAGGAACTCAAAAAGAAAGGGTTTTAAGAGGCAACTAGGGGAATCTGACAACCACTGGTAAGAACATAAAACTATCATCCCAGGATGGCGGTAGACAGTGCTCCTTGGTGCCTGAGTGAAACAGGTGGGGGAGTGGGTGGGGGGAGAACCATGACTTTGAGCCTCTTGCACAAATACTTGGGCTAGGCACATCACAACCTGTGGCCAAAGGTCACTCTTCCCACAGCCTTCTGCATGGTGTGTGGGACTGCCAGGTCTGAGAGCACCCAGGTTGGGTGTGGGCTCCAGATAGTGGTCCTGACCACAACAGGCTCACACAAACTGATATCACTCACAGTTTCTGTGGCACATGGGTGAAGGGACATGCTGGGGACTGGGTGCCATTCTGGCTGGCGACTAGGGGTGTGTGCTACTTGTGAAAGGTGGTGGGGTGCAAGGGAGAGTGCAGAGGGGGGTATGTGTGTTCCAGACAATCTAGAGGGAAGCAGACTGAGGCATCTGGGTGTGGACAGCCTACCTTGCTCTGACTCTCTCCAAAGTTGCAAAAAGCCACAAAAGAACAAAACCCCCCAGAGAACAAAAGCCTGAACAACCGGTTTCTATAAAGCCCAGTCCCTTGATCAGGGGATAAGTCACTCAGCCTAGATGGACTGAAAAATAATGTGGCAGGTCCCTCTCCAAGAAGGCACCCAGAAGAACAAGAGGACAACCACCAAAGGGTCTCCATAAAACTGTAAAACCCCAACATTGGGGAACAAAACAATATATTAAGCTCCTGGTACTACCCCAAAAGCCATTTATTTTAAAGATACAGCTTTTCATTTTATCTTTTGAACTTCTTTTCTTTTTCATTTTTAAGTATTTTTTTAATTTTAAATTCATTGTCATGATTCTTGTTCCTTTATATTTTTACTCACTTATTAATGCAACTTAATATTTATTTATTTATTTATTTATTTATTTATTTATTTATTTTTAAAGATTTTATTTATTTGATAGAGAGAAACACAGCCAGAGAGGGAACACAAGCAGGGGGTGTGAGAGAGGGAGAAGCAGGCTTCCACTGAGCAGGAAGCCCGATGTGGGGCTCAGTCCTGGGTCTCCGGGATCATGACCTGAGCTGAAGGCAGTCACTTAACCAACTGAGACACCCAGGCGCCCCCATAACAACTTTTTAACTAAAACTTTTTTTCATACATATATCTGTGTTTGTTTGTTTGTTTGTTTTTTAAAAAAATATACATATAGATATAAGCTTCCAGGTAATCATTCATTCTTATTTAATACTATCTCTATTTATAAACCAGTTTTAATTATCCTTTATCTCTAGAAAGTTGAGCCCTCTAACAATAATAATAAGACACATCCAGGAGGAACTGAAATACCTTCCTCATCCACAAGGGTTTGCACTCAAATTCCCCTCTTATACTTGTGTCACTGTTTCTGTGTATTTGTTTTTGCCTTTGTACTATAAGTATTATTCTTTAGGGTTGTTTGGGCTGGGTTTTGCTTTTTGCTTTTTTCCTCTTTCTTTTACTCTTCAATGGTCTTTTTGTTTATTCTTTCTTGTTTTTGTGCTATATCTATCTTACCATTGGGGCCCATTTGGCCAGAATTTTTCTTGTTTTTTTTTTCTTTCTTTTTCTCTTTTTTCTTTCTTCTTATTTTTTAGTGGTGACTTCTGATTGCTCCAAAACATTCCAACAGGCAACTCACCTGGACCGTGGTTGATATATTTGGCTATACATCCCCTCAAATACCCCTCACCAATATGACTTAGAGGAGGAACACCCAACAGAAGGATAACTCAGAAACTGTAACCTCTGTCACAGAACTACTGGATATGGACATAAACAGTGTGGCAGAAATGGAATTCAGGGTAACAATTATTCCAGCAATGGCTAAGTTGGAAAAGACCACTAGTGGCAACATAGAATCTCTAGAGAGGGAAGTGAAAGCCGATCCTGCAGAGGTTAAAAATGCTATCAATGAGATCCAATTTAACCTAAATACTCTAACAGCTAGGGTAAGTGAAGCAGAAGATCACATTAGTGATATAGAAGACAGATTGACTGAGTAGGAGGAGCAGGAGAAGTCTTGGGACAAACAGCTAAAATATCATGAAAATAGAATTAGGGAAATAAATGATGCCATGAAACGTTCCAATATCAGAATTATTGGGATCCCTGAGGGGGTAAAGAGAGAGAGAAGACTAGAAGATATAGTTGAACAAATCATGGATGAAAATCTTGCTAATCTGGGGAATGAAACAAGTGTTCATGTCGTAGAGGCTGATAGGACACCCCCTAAGATCAACGTGGCTAGCAAAACCTCCAGGCATATAATTGTGAAATTCATGAATCATAAATTCATAGAATATGAATTAAGGGTTGCTAGGGGGAAGAGATCCCTTATGACAGAGCGGGAACCATCAGAATAACATCATACCTGGCCACAGAAACCTGGCAAGACAGAAAGGGCTGGCAAGCCATATTCAGTGCAATAAATAAAAAAAAAAGTGCAACCAAGAATAATGTACCTGGCAAGGCTGATTTCAAAATGGAAGGAGAGATAAAGAGCTTCTAGGACCCAAAAGGTCTAAAAAATTATGTGACCACCAAGCCAGCACTACAAGAAGTATTAAGTGGTATTCTATAAAAGAGGAATGAACCCAAGTGACACAGAACAGAAATTTATAGAGACAATCTATCAAAACAAGAACATCACAGGCAACATGATGTCAATAAAAATCATATCTTTCAATAATAACTCTCAACATGAATGCCTAAGTGCTCCCATAAAATGGCACAGAGTTGCAGAGTGGATAAAATGATGGGACGTGTCCATATGCTATCTGAAAGAGGCATGTACTTAATCTAAAGGTACATCCAGACTGAAGGTGAGGGGATGGAGAACTATATTTCATGCCAATGGATCTCAAAAGAAAGCTGGGGTAGTGATTCTCATATCAGACAAATTAGATTTGATCTGAAGACTGTAGTCAGAGATACAGAAGGACTCTACCTCATTCTTAAAGGGTCTATACACCAAGAAGATCTCACAATTGTAAATATTTATGCCCCCAACATGGAGCAGCCAACTACATAAACCAACAATTAAGCAAAATAGTCATATTTATATGAATACATTAATTGTAGGAGATCTTAACATGCCGCTCTCAGCAATGGACAGATCATCTAAACAGAAAATTCACAAAGAAACAAGAGGTTTGAATGACATATTGGACCAGATGGACCTCATAGATATATTCTGAACATTGCACCCTACAGAATACACATTCTTCTCAAGTGCACATGGAACTTTCTCCAGAATAGACCAATACTAAGTCATAAATCACGGTTCAATTGATACCAAAATATTGATATTATTCCCTGCATATTCTCTGACCACAATGCCTTGAAACTGGAACTCAAACACAACAAAAAGTTTGGAAGAAATTCAAACACTTGGAAACTAAAGAGTATCCTGCTTAAGAATGTTTGGATCAGCCAGGAAATTTAGGAAAAACTTAAACATTTCACGGAAACCAATGAGAATGAAGATACATTGATCCAAAACCTACGAGATATGGCAGAGCAATCATAAGGGGGAAATACATATCCATCAAATCCTCACTCAAAAAAATTGAAAAATCCCAAATACACCAACTCTCTTTACACCTGAAAGAACTGGAAAATCAAGAACAAATTAAGCCAACCCCTCACAGAAGAAGGGAAATAATTAAAATTAGAGCAGAAATAAATGAATTAGAAACTGGAGATACAATAGAACACATCAACAAAACTAGAAGTTGGTTCTTTGAAAGAATTAATAAGGGCACCTGGGTGGCTCAGTGGGTTAAAACCTCTACCTTTAGCTCAGGTCATGATCTCAGGGTCCTGGGATAAAGGCCCAAGTTGGGCTCTCTGCTCAGCAGGGAGCCTGCTTTCTTCTCTCTCTCTGCCTGCCTCTCTGCCTACTTGTGATCTCTTTCTCTCTGTCAAATAAATAAATAAAATCTTAAAAAAAAGAATTAATAAGATCAATAAACCATTGGCCAAACTAATCCAAAAGAAAAGGGAGAGGACCCAAATTAATAAAATTATGAATGAAAGGGGAGAACTCATGACTAACACCAACCAAATAGAAACAATCATCAGTTATATGCCAATCAGTTATATGCCAATAAGTTAAACAACCTCAAAGATATGGATACATTCCTGGAAACCTATAAACTTCCAAGACTGAAACAGGAAGGAATGGACAACCTGAATAGACAAATATCTAGTGATGAGATTGAAGCAGTGATCAAAAATCTCCCCCTCCCCCAAAAGAGCAAGAGCCCAGGACCTGACGGATTCCCTGAAGAATTCTACAAAACACACATAGAAGAAATAATACCTATTCTCCTGAAGCTGTTTCAAAAAATAGAAACAGAAAAAAAAACAAACAACTTCTAGACTCTTTCTATGAACTCAGCATACTGCCCAGAACAATTTATGCTTTCAATGCCATCCTTATCAAAATTCCACCAACATTTCTTAAAATGCTGGAACAAACAATTCTAAAATTTATATGGAATCAAAAAAGACCCCAAATTGCTAAGGGATTGTTGAAAAAGAGAAACAAATCTGGGGACATCAGCCTGATTTTAAGTTTTATTACAACTATGTGATCACTAAGACAGCATGATACTGGCACAATAACAGACACATAGACCAATGGAAGGGAGTAGAGAGTCCAGATATGAACCCACAACTCTATGGTCAAATAATCTTTGACAGAGCAAGAAAAAATATCCAGTGGAAAAAAGTCTCTCCAATAAATTGTGCTGGTAAAATTGGATAGCTACATATAGAAGAATGAATCTCAACCATTCTCTTGCACCACACACACACACATATAAACTAAAATGCATGAAAGACCTCAATGTGAGGCAGAAATCTATCAAAGTCTTAGAGAAGAACATAAGCAGTAACCTCTTTGACATTGGCCACAATAAATTCTTTCAAAACACATCTCCAAAAGCAAAATAAACAAAAACCAAAATGGATTTTTGGGACTTCATCAAAATAGAAAATTTCTTCACAGCAAAGGAAGCAGTCAACAAAACAAGAGGCAACCCATGGAATGGGAGAAAATATTCACAAATGACACTACAGACAAAGGGCTGATATTCAAGATCTATATGGAACTCCTCAGACTCAACAACTGCAAAAAAAAAAAAAAAGATGATCACATCAAAAAATGGGCAGGAGACCTGAAGAGACACTTCTCCATAGAAGACATACAAATGGCTACCAGACACATGAGAAAGTGTTCGTCATCATTAGCTATCAGGGAAATTCAAATCAAAACCACATTGAGATACCATATTACACCAGTCAGATTGGCCAAAATTAACAGGACAGGAAACAACAAGTGTTGGAGAGGCTTTGGAGAAAGGAGAATCCTCTTACCCTGTTGGTTGGAATGCAAGTTGGTGAGCTGCTTTATTAATCAGTGTGGAGATTCCTTAAAACGTTAAAAAGAGAGCTACCCTATGACCCTGCAATTGCACTACTGGGTATTTACCCTGAAGATACAGATGTTGTGAAAACAAGGGCCATATATACCCCAATGTTCATTGCAGCAATGGCCACAATTGCCAAACTGTGAAAAGAGCCAAGGTGCCCTTCCACAGATTAATGGATAAAGAACATATGGTCCATATATACAATGGAATATTACACCTCCACCAGAAAGGATGAATACCCAACTTTTTTAGCATCATGGACTGGATTGGAGGAGATTATGCTCAGTGAAATGAGCCAAGCAGAGAAAGTCAAGTATCATATGGTTTCACTTACTGTGGAGCATAAGAGTAATATGGAGGACAGTAGGAGAATTAAAGGAAATGTGAATTGGGGTAAATTGGGGAGGGAGAGGAAACATGAGATACTTTGGACTCAGAAACAAACTCAGCATCTTTGAAGGGGGTGTAGGGAGATGGATGAGCTTGGTGGCGGTTATTGAGGGCACAAATTGCATGGAGCACTGGATGTGGGGCATAAACAATTTATCTTGGAACATTGAAAAAATAAAACAATGCAATAACAAACATAAAATAATAAAAAATAAATAAAAATAAAAAATAATTATTCACAATGTTTATGTTTTATTTCTGAAATTAATTCCTCCATGAAAATCTCATTTAAAAATTAATATAAATCCATTTAGTGCCTACCTACAACCAGTGAGGTACTCCGAATTCATTAAAGCTTAGTAGACATAATTAGAATAATACTCTGATAATAATCTGAAAGCCCTCAAAGCAACAAAGGGTCAGCTTGAGTAAATATGCTTTATAATATATTGATGATGACCATGTACAGGTAGGAAAATGATAAATTCAGCAAATAAGCACATGATCACATCCATCATCATGAAGGAATCAGTGTGTATTTTTTAAATGGCTATTTGAGAGATCACATTTTACTACTTCTTAGATCTTTTGGTTTTCTTTTCGTATTCTCCTTTTTTATGATTCATTAATTTTAAAACAGATTACTTAGCATTGTATTATCAGGAGAAAGCCCACTGGACCATGCATTCAAGGTAATTTACTTTACATCTGTGAAGTATAATTGAAGAATAGCATTTTCAAAGTTAGGAGATCGTAGCATGAACCTTGGTCAACTGGGATGCAATGTTATTTAATAGTGCCATGGATAGCATTCATTTAAAACTCCAAAGACAGATTCTGGGGGAAATAGACCTTGAACAAAATTGGTTTCTAAAGGAACAAGAAAGGTAACACATGATTGTTTCTCTCAGAATTGATGACAATATTAAAATGTCATAACTTCCTGCATTTAAATAGCACATCCATTTAAAAAAATGAGCTATTCTTATATAGCATAAGAAAATACACACACACACACACACACACACACACACACACACACACACACAGTTAGTCATAGAGTTTCCAGAGGACAAGTACAGTTCCAAGGACATTTTTTGTCTTTTCTTTATATTACCACAAAATAGGCTAAAATGTACCCTAGTACCCTACAAAATGGCATTTACAACATTGTCATAGAGAAGAAATTGCCAAAGTGATTTGATTAAAGCTCCAATAATTATGCAATTAAAATACTATTTATTTGTCAGTATTTTAACTTTAGCCCTTTAAAATAGCTGCTTTGGAAAACAGTGTGGAGATTCCTTAAAAAAATAAAAAATAGAGCTACCCTATGACCCTGCAATTGCACTACTGAGTATTTACCCCAAAGATACAGATGTAGTGATAAGAAGGACGATATGTACCCCGATGTTCATTGCAGCAATGGCCACAATCACCAAACTGTGGAAAGAGCCAAGGTACCCTTCAATAGATGAATGGATAAAGAAGATGTGGCACATATATACAATGGAATATTACGCCTCCACCAGAAAGGATGAATACCCAACTTTTTTAACAACATAGACTGGATTGGAGGAAATTATGCTGAGTAAAATGAGCCAAGCAGAGAAAGTCAAGTATCATATGGTTTCACTTACTTGTAGAGCGTAAGGAGTAATATAGAGGACAGTGGGAGAAGGAAAGGAAATGGGAAGTGGGGTAAATCAGGGAGGGAGATGAAACATAAGAGACTTTGGGCTCAGAAACAAACTGAGGGTCTTGGAGGGGAGGAGGTGGTGGGATGGGCAAGCCTGTTGGTGGGTATTGAGGGCACGTATTGCATGGAGCACTGGGTTTGAGACTCATTTGGATCAGAATTTAGAAAGATGTCTTATTTCTCCCTCTTTCTGTCTCTTCCCCCCTTTCCACCCCCCTCACACACATTTTCTGCAACTCAGCTATGTGAGAGAAGACAGGCTTTCAGAGTATATTATAGTAGGGAGATAATATGGGAAGAATGGAAACAGAACAAATAGAAGTAGTGCTACAAATAGTTTTGGTAAACCTCTTTATGTATCTGTTTTATACATTCTTTCTTTTCAACCTCTCTTCTCCCCATACTAACAATTCAATGGGATGTGTTTTCTTATCCTTGTGGTATAAAGTCCAGTAGCAGAAAGTAGGGATAGATTTAAAAAAGAGGTCACAGCCCTGATAATTTAGAAAAGGGACATTTTTTTATGTTGGTATAATCAGAAAGTTCAGTTCAACAAGCATTTTTGTATGTGTATGTCTATTATATTTCAGGACAGTGTTGGGAAGTAAGGGTAAAAATGTGAATATATATAGACCTTGTCATAAGTAGTATTTTATAATTTAGAGATGGTAGAAAGCAAAATAATGAATTGCATTGTAATGTAGAAACAGACAAGATTAATTGTAAACTCCATGGAGGCAGTAGTTATGCCTGATGTTGCTCACCTATATCCTGATCATCTCACACATTGTCTTATTTTTTACACATAGTAAATTCTCAATAAATGTTAAATAAACAAATAGAAGTGTATGGTAGGCATTATGGTATCAGAGAAGAGGACAGGTCACAGTGATTTGGGGTTATATTTTTGGAAAGGATGGTTGAACTGATACTTGTTAACAATTTAGCTCAGTTTAAAAAGAAAGTGGTAGGCCTAATTAGAAAGAATGCACAATAACAGGTAAAATGCATAAAATAGAATGTCAGATATTAAAAATAATAAGAATTTTGGTAATGCCAGATATATTTCAACAACACTGGGGGAAGGAGGAAGGTGGCATTAGAGTAGGAGGACCTTAGCCTCATTTTGTCCCACAAATACATGATAACTATCAAATCATCTTAAAAACCCTAGAAATTTATCTGAACACTGACAAAACACACTTGACAACTAAAGGGAGAAAACTTCTGAGGGGCTAAATTTTTGGACTCCTACATTTCATAATACTGTACTTTCTTACTGATATGACAAGATATCTGACCACAGTGAACTTGTAACTTCAGGAAAAAAGCAAAGGCACTGTTGATGCATTCAAAAGTGTGTAGGTATTTAAACTTAAAATTATTATTATTTTAGCAGATATTATATGAGGACTGCATGCATTTCATATTGTTTAATGATACTGAACTCATTTTTTAAAATGCAGAACTATTTATGTAAAGAAAGTTATAATTTCTGAAGAGAGTCAGAAGTTTTAATGAGTACAAATCAGATTTTCAAATTTCTTGCAGCTAAAAATAAAATTAATAGACAGCAGAAAGGTATATATAGTATATATTTGCAAAACATGGTAACAATGTGTTCATATTTCAATATACTAAGGTTACCTTTAAATCAACAAGAAATTCATCAATAGAAAACTGCACAAAGGACATGAAAAGGCAATTTACAAAGAAGATATACAAATGGTAAACATAATCATGAAACTATATTTAATCTCACTAGTAAGAAATTAAAAATTTTGAACATAAGGTATCATTTTCCTCAATCATAATAGTCTAAATTTAAAAGGTGACAGAGAAGGGAAGCAAGATAGTAGAGAAGTAGGGGACCTTGTTTCAACCAATCCCCTGAATTTAGCTGGATATCTATCAAACCATTCTGAACACAAACAAAATCAGCCTGAAATGTAAGAATATATATCTGGATGTCTACAAACAGAAAAACACTGCCTGCCCCAAGGTAGGAAGGGTGAAGTTGTGAATCTGTGGGGAGCCACTGGAAGATAAACAGAAGAGGGAGGGAGCCTCTGTAAGCTGGCACCTGGAAAGTGATATAACACTGGAGCATAAAAGCTTCCTGTGCCAGGAATAGGCAAAAACTCACAGCGTGATAGCACCCAGGATAGAGCTATAGATCAGGGCTCAGGTAGGATCCAGGAACTGTGTGCATGCATGTGTAAACCAGGGGACCGCTCGCAGGCACAAAGGGAAGAGACGTGGTGCCAGGGCCCTGGAGTTGATCTCTAGGAGAATTGCTGTGGGCACGAACCACCGCATGAGCCTGTGGTTTTCAGGAATACATACAGAAGTGGAGAGTGTGTGTCTGGGATGACTCAGTGAAGAGAAGACTGTGATTTCTCTGCTCTGGGACAGACTTTTGGGTGTGGCCATTTTTGCTTTGACCATTGGAAGAGGTGCAGCAATCCACCAAAGAACAAAAGCTCAAAAAGCTGGTTTCCACTGAGCCCATCCTCTTGACTGGGAACAGGGTGACTACACCCATGCAGGGTTGCCTGAGAAACAGTGCAGCAGACTTCTCCCACGGAAGACAGGCTGGAATAAAAAGAGGACTACAACCCTAGAGTCCCCATAAAAAGAGTGCACCTTGCTTGGGTTGTGGTTATAACTTTGGACTCTGTACATTCCCTGAACCGCCCTCAACAGAATGACTAAGAGGAGGAACTCCCAATAAAGAAAAGAAGCAGAGACAATGGCCTCTGCCACACATCTAATGGATATCGATATAAGCAAGATGTCAGAGAAAGACTTCAGATTAGCAATGATGAAGTTGATATCCAGGCTTAAGAAAACCATTAGTGACAGTATAGAATCAAAGGGCAAAAATGAGATCTAATCAGGCTGAATTTAAAAATTCTATGAAAGCTGGGCAAAAAAATGAATTAGTGATTTAGAAGTTAAAATAATAGAAAGGAAGGAAACTGAAGAGAATAAAGATAGACAGAAGTCCATGAGAACAGACAGATCAATGATGACATGAAATGTTCCAAAGTCAGATTAATTGGGGGTCCCTGAGGGACTGGAGAGAAAGAAGGGACTAGAAAGTATATTTGAGCAAATTGTACCTGACAACTTCCCTAATTTGGGGAAGGAAACAAGAATTCTTGTCCAAGAGACAGAGAGGACCCCTCCCAAGATCAGTGAGAAATAGACCAATTACCAGCCATATAATAGTAAAACTTGCAAATCTTAGAGCCAAGGAAGCTATCCTGAGAGCATCTAGGGGGAGTAGATTTCTTACATAAAGAGTGAGGAACATCAGAATAACATAAGATCTGGGGTGCCTGGGTGGCTCAGTGGTTAAGCGACTGCCTTCAGCTCAGGTCATGATCCCGGAGACCTGGGATTGAGCCCCACATCGGGCTCCCTGCTCGGCGGGAAGCCTGCTTCTCCCTCTCTCACTCTCGCTGCTTGTGTTCCCTCTCTGGCTGTGTTTCTCTCTGTCAAATAAATAAAATCTTTAAAAAAAAAAAAGAATAACATAAGATCTATCCATGAGACCTAGAAAGCCAGAAAAGGCTGGCAAGTTATATTCAGGGTATTAAATGAGAAGAACATGCAGCCAAGAATACTTTGTACAGCAAGGCTGTCATTCAGAATGTACAGAGAGACTAGGAGCTTCCAGGACTGGTAAAAAATAAAGAATATGTAACCACTAAGCCAGACCTACAAGAAAAATTAAGGGGGATTCTATAAAAGAAGAAAGACCCAAGAGTAATATAGACCAGAAATTTACAGGGGCAGTCTATAGAAACAGGGACTTTATAGACAATATCATGGCACTAAAATCATATCTTTCAATAGTCACTCTCTATGTAAATGGCCTAAATGCTCCCATGAAATGGCACAGGGTTGCAGATTGGATAAAAAGATAGGACCCATCCATATGCTGTTTAAAAGAGACCCATTTTGAACCTAAAGATACCTCCAGATTGAAAGTGAGGGAATGGAGAACCATTTATCATGCTAATGGACCTCAAAAGAAAGCTGCAGTAACAATTCTCATATCAGACAAATTATATATTAAACCAAAGACTGTAGTTAGAGATGAAGAGATACACTATATCATACTTACAGGGTCTATCCAACAGGAAGTTCCAGCACTTTTACATATCTTTGCCTCCAATATGGGAGAAACCAACTACAAAAGCCTACTGTTAACCAAAATAAAGATTCATATTAATAATAATATTTTAAAAAATATTTTATTCATTTATTTGACATAGAGATCACAAGTAGGCAGAAAGGCAGGCAAAGAGAGCACAGAGGAAACAGACTCCTTGCTGAGCAGAGAGCCTGATGTGGACCTCAATCCCAGGACCCTGAGATCATGACCTGAGCCAAAGGCAGAGGCTTTAACCCACTGAGCCACCCAGACACCCATAATAATACTTTAATAGTAGGAGACCTTAACATTCCACTCTCAGCAATGGAAAGATGCTCTAAGCCAAAGTTCAAAAAAGAAGCAAAAGCTTTGAATGACATATTGGATCAGATGGACTTTGTAGATATATAGAGTACATTCCACCTTAAAACAACATAATATTTGTTCTTCTTGAATGCACATGGGACATTCTCCAGAATAGACCACAAATCAGGTTTCAACCAACACCAAAAGATTGAGGTTATTCCCTGCATATTTTCAGACCATGATACTTTGAAGCAGGAACTCAATCACAAGAAAAAAATTGGAAGGAATTCAAAGACTTAGAAGTTAAAGAGCTTCCTGCTAAAGAATGTTTGGGTCAACCAGGAAATTAAAGAAGGACTTAGGCAATTCTTGGAAACTAAGAGAACAAAAACACATCAATCCAAAATCTATGGGATACTACAAAGGTCCTAAGGGGATAATACGTAGCCTTCCAAGACTCACTTCAAAAAGTAGAAAAATCCCAAATACACAAGTTAATCTTACACCTAAAGGAGCTAGATTAAGAACAGCAAATAAAACCTAAACCAAGCAGGAGAAGAGAAATATTAAAGATTAGAGCAGAGATCAATGAACTAAAATCCAGAAAAACACCAAGACAAATAAAACTAGAACCTTGTAGTTCAAAAGAATTAACCAGTAACAAAATTGAAGCAGCAATCAAAAATCTCTCCCCAAAAAAGAGTCCAGGGCCAGATGGCTTCTCAAGGGAAATCTATAAAACATTTAAAAAGGAAATAATACCTATTCGTCTGAAACTATTTCAAAAAGTAGTAACAGAAGGGAAACTTCCAAACTCGTTCTATGAGGATAGCATTACCCTGATACCAAAACAAGACAAATAACCCATCAAAAGGAGAATTACAGACCAATATCCTTGATGAACATGGATGCCAAAATACTCACCAAGATCCTACCCAATAGGCTCCAACAGTACATTAAAAGGATTTCACAACCAGGTGGGTTTATTCCTGAGATGCAAGGATGGTAACATTTGCAAATCAACCAGCGTGTTAGAGCACATTCATAAAAGAAAAGACAAGAATGATACGATCCTCTCAGTTGATGCAGAAAAAGCATTTGACAAAACACAGCATCCTTTCCTGATTAAAACTCTTCAAAGTGTATGGATAGAGGGAACATTCCTTAATATCATAAAAACCATCTATGAAAAGCCCACAATGAATATCATTCTCAACCAGGAAAAGCTGAGAGCTTTTCCCTTGAGGTCTGGAACATGACAGGGATGCCCACTCTCACCACTATTGTTCAACATATTACTAGGAGTCCTGGACTCAACAATCAGACAACAAAAAGAAATACAAGGCATTCAAATTGGCAAAGAATAAATCAAACTCTCTCTCTTCACAGATTACATGATACTTTATGTGGAAAATCCAAAAGATTCAACCCCCAAATTAATAGAACTCCATACATCAATACAGCAATGTACAGGATACAGAATAATACACAGAAATAAGTTGCTTTTCTATACACATACAATGTGACAGTACAAAGAGAAATGAAGGAATCAATTCCATTTACAACAGCACAAAAAACCATAAGATACCTAGGCATAAACCTAACCAAAGAGGGAAAGGGTATGTACTCTAGAAACTACAGAACACTTATTAAAGAAATTGAGGAACACACAAAATGATGGAAAAAACATTCCATGCTCATGGATCAGAAGAATAAACATTGTAAAAATGTCTATGCTGCCCAGAGCAATCTACACTTTCAATGCCATCCCTATTATAATACTACTGGTATTTTTGAAAGTGCTGAAACAAACAATCCTAAAATTTGTATAGAACCAGAAAAGACCCTGAATCACCAAGGGAATGTTGAAGAAGAAAAACAAAGCTGGGGGCATCACATTACCTGATGTCAAGCTTTATTACAAATCTTTGATCACCAAGTCAACATGGTATTGGCACAAAAACAGACACATAGATCAGGAGAACAGAATAAAGTCTCCAGAACTGGACCCTCAATTATGTGATCAAATAATCTTTGACAAAGCAGGAAAGAATTTCTAATTAAAAAAAAAAGCAGTCTCTTCAATAAATGGTGCTGGGAAAATTGAACAGCTACATACAGAAGAATGAAATTTGCAAATCATATTACACCATACACAGAAGTAAACTCAAAATGGGTGAAAGAACTCAATGTGAGATAGCAATCCATCAAAATCCTAGAGGAGAACAAAAGCAGTAACCTCTTTAATTGGACACAGCAACTTCTTTCAAGACACATCTCTAAAGCCAAGGGAAACAAAAGCAAAATGAACTTTTGGGACTTCATCAAGATAAGAAGCTTCTGAACAGCAAAGGATACAGTGAACAAAACTAAGAGGCAACTCACAGAATGGGAGAAGATATTTGCAAATAGCATTACAGGTAAAGGGCTGATATCAAAGATCTATAGCAATCTTCTCAAATTCAACACTCAAAAACAAATAATCAAGTCAAAAAATGGGCAGAAGTCATGAACAGGAATTTCTCCAGGGAATACATACAAATAGTTGACAGATACATTAAGAAACATTCAACATCATTAGCCATTGGGGGAAATTCAAATCAAAACTACATTGAGATACCACATTACACCAGTTAGAATGGCAAAAATTAACAAGACAGGAAACAACAAATGTTGGTGAGGATGTGAAAAAAGGAGAACCCTCTTACAGTATTGGTGGAAATTCAAGCTGGTATAGCCACTTTGGAAAACAATATGGAGGTTCCTCGAAAAGTTAAAAATAGGGTTACTCTGCAACCCTACAATTGTACTACTACATATATATTCCAAAGATACAGATGCAATGAAAAGAAGGAACACAAGCACTCCAATGTTCATAGCAGCAATGTCCACAATAGCCAAGCTGTGGAAAGAGCAGAGATGCCCTTCAACAGATGAATGGATAAAGAAGTAATTCATATATACAATGGAATATTACTCAGCCATCATAAAGGATAAATACCCACCATTTACATCAACATGGATGGAACTGGAGGGGATTATGATAAGTGAAATAAGTCAAGCAGAGAAAGACACATATGGTTTCACTCATATGTGGAACATAAGGAATAGCATGGAGGACAATAGGGCAAGGAAGGGAAAACTGAAGGGGCAAATCAGAGAGGGAGTTAAACCATGAGTGACTATGCACTCTGGCAAATAAACTGAGGGTTTCAGAGGGGAGGGGAGTGGGGAAAGGGGGGTAGCTGGGTGATGGGCATTAAGGAGGGCATGTGTTGTAATGAGTACTGGATGTTATACATAGCTAATGAATCATTGAATACTACATCAAAAAATAATAATGTACTGTATGGTGGCTAACTTAAATAAAAGCCTGAAAATATCTAGTGTAGCTGAGAGTATGGAGAAATAAAACTTTTGAATCATTGGTAGGAGTGAAAATTGGTATAAACTTTAAATCAGTCAGTTTGGTAAATGTTTACAATGTACATGCACTCTGAAAAAATAATCCTTTTGGGAGGCAATTATCTAATATTTGGGTCTTTTGCATTTCTACACATCTTGATAGTGAAACACTGTCATTTATCCTGGACTATCTATCCAAGAATGTTTATATAGTGGAAAACATAAATAATGTCTCCTTACAATGCAGAGACAGTTATTTTTTATTTTACAATTTTAAAATATACTAATAGTATCTTATTCTAGAGCAAATGAAAGACATGACTATTGCCCAGAATAAAAGATTCAGTTTTGTAAGCTCAGGGTTTCTCTCCTATAATAAAACACATTGTATGTAAAAGTGTTATCAGGCTCCCTTTTGAGTCACTCTGTGAAAATGGGGCTTAGGGTATTGGCCAGAAAAAAATGCAGATACTCTGGCTTTTGTTAATGTTGTGAATATTAAACTGTCCTCTATCTCTAACTCAAGAGTCTCATGTCTTCTACCAACATCCATGACTAGCATGCTAATATGTTAGTTTTGCAAATAAAGTAAAATCTCAGAACTTCATCTTTATTGATGGGCATTATTTTGAGAATTTTATCGTAATATGATACTAGCACAAGAACACAAATATATTTACACAAATGGGTCTGTGGTAGTCATATTTATACAGCTGAAAAAATGAAAACATTCTAAATATTCATAGATATAAATTCATTGAATCATTACATACTATGAGCAAAATGCTATGAAGCCAAAAAAAATGAATACACAGCCTTGTACTTAATAAATGTGAAAGATATCCATGACATAAGTATAAAATCATGTTATTGAACACTAGTATAGTTTCATTTTTATTAGTAATCACTTTTCTCTCTCTGTCTCTCTTTCATTATCTTTTACATACACACATACATTTTTTTAAAATATTTTATTTACCCACTTGACACAGAGAGAAACACAGTTAGAGAGGGAACACAAGCAGGGGGAGTGAGAGAAGGAGAAGCAGACCTCCCGCCAAGCAGGGAGCCCGATGTGGGACTCAATCCTGGCTCTCTGGGATCATAACCTGAGCTGAAGGCAGTCGCCCAACCAACCGAGCCACCCAGGCGCCCCACACATATACATTTTTAGATAGATATACATAAGTATGTCAGCAATGGTTAACTCTGAATAATGGGATTTGAAAAAAAATAATATTTCCCACTTATCTATATGTTCTTGTTCTTCTAAAATGACCATGTGTTATATGGGTATTAAAAATAAATGACTCATGTTAAATAAATTCTGTAGTTGTCTTTGGAATTTATATCTCAAGAAGTATCTGAATTATTATGCATCTAACACATTAGTGAAATTCATTTCAAAGAGGATCTGATTGAGCTGAAAGCAAACTATACCCACTGTATAGACATAAAATCCTTCAAATTTTAGAGAGAAATTAGTTGCACAAATAATCATAAATTTCTGGTTCTGTGGCCAGTCTTGTCTGTGCTTGGGTTCATCTGGCTCTATGAAAGCATGTTTTCTTTATCTAACTTCTGATATTACTACTAAGGCTATTAGTGACTGCATAACTTATAAACTTGTTGAATCACTATGTTGTATAACTGAAATTAATTAAATGTGTCACCTATACTCAAAAACATTAAAAAAAGACTATCAGGAAAAAAATTTAAGAAGGCAATCAGAAATGGAAAACCAGGGTTACTACTAAAAGTAAATTCTCTTTTGGTTCCAGAGTAAGTCCTCTGGTTTTTGTTGTTGTTGTTGTTTTGTTGTTTTTTTTGTTGTTGTTGTTTTGTTGTTTTTTTTTGTTGTTGTTGTTTTGTTTTGTTTTGTTTTTATAGATTTTATTTATGTATTTGACAGACAGAGAGAGAGATCACAAGTAGGCAGAGTGACAGGCAGAGAGAGAGGAGGAAGCAGGTTCCCTGCCAAGCAAAGAGCCAGATGTGATGAGGGCCTCAATCCCAGGACCCTGGGGTCATGACCTGAGCTGAAGGGCAGAGGCTTTAACCCACTGAGTCACCCACCCCTGCACCCAAGTCCTCTGTTAATAGCACTGTTCTCATTGATTTGTACCTGTGCATTTGTATGCACATAATTTTAACATAATTTTGAACAGTTTTTTTATCATTTTTGCTAAAATTCACATTTTAAGTATAAAACTGCTAAGATTTATACTTTAAAATATAGAAGGCTATACTTCACTATGAACAATAGGTGTAGATTATATGAATATGTCTTCCTTTTTTCCTGAATTAAAATTCCTGAATTTAACAGGTTAATAGATTATATAGATATGATATTCTGGTATTTCCAAAATTCTTCTTTAAGCTTTTATTTAAATTCCAGTGAGTTAACATACAGTATATTAGTTTTGTGTGTACAGTATAGTGATTCAACATATTACAGCTTTGTAATAGAGTGTGAAGTCTGGAATTGTAATTCCATGAACTTTGGTTTTCTTTTTCAACTTTCCTTAGGCTATTTGGGATCTTTTATGGTTCCATACAAATTTTAGGGGTATTTGTTCCAGCTCTGCAAAGAATGTTGATGGTATTTTGATAGGGATTGTATTGACTATATAAATAGATCTGGGAAGCATAGATATTTTAACAATATTTGTTTTTCCAATCCATGAGCATGGAACATTTTTCAATTTCTTTGTATCTTCTTTAAATGCTTTCATTGGTTTTCTGTAGTTTCCTGAGTACAAATCCTTTGCCTCTTTGGTTAAGTTTATTCTTATGTATCTTATGGTTTTTGGGTGCAATTGTAAATAGGATCAACTCCTTAATTTCTCTTTCTTCTGTCTCATTGTTAGTGTTTAGAAATGCAACTGATTTCTGTGCATTGATCTTATATCCTGTAACTCTTCCACTATTTTCTTAAGCCCAGTAACTATCCCTATGATACTTGCCTTAAATTCATCATGGATGTTACTCGTATCTGCTTCAGTTCAATCTCTGGCTGTGGCCTTATCTTGTTCTTTCACTTGGGATAAATTCCTGTACCCTGGCAATTTATCTAAGTCTCTGCTTCTTCCCTGTGTTAGAAAAGCCAGTTATGTTTACTACTTCTGAATGTAAAAGCCTTATGAAGAAGAGTTCCTGTGGTGCCCAGGGCCTAGCTCTTCAGGAAGTGTCCCTGGTGTGTGATACATATCCTCTGCTGTTGTGTTATGGGTGCTCTACCTTTCAGACCCGTCTTCTGCAGAGGTTCCCCTTGCCTACTGTGGGAAGTGTTTAATTCCTGGCCTGAATGTAGTGAGTTTTAACTAGGTATGCTCTGGTCTGCTTGTGAAATGAGACCTATCACAAACTCTATTGAAAATGAGTCCCTACACAGCTCTCTGATTGTGACATGCAGTGTGGGCTGGGGCATCTGCTGGTCTACTGGGACTGCATCCTGCTGTGCTGGGACTGGCAAGATTGACTGAGAATAGCAGTGCCATCAAAGCACATGACTGTGGGGCTTGGCATAAACATGTTAGGCAGCCAGTGTCAGGGCTATGCTTCTTCCACTGTTTACTCTGTGTTTATGCTGAGGGTTAGGGGAGGGAAATTTAACCATCCAGCTCCTTTGTTCCTGGAGAGATATTTTTGTGAATGCTGACTGTCAGGGAAACACTCTAAAAAGAACAAAAAATCCACCTGCCTCCCCCCACCCCATGTGCCAGAGCCATCCCCCTAGATCTCCATTTCCATACTATCTGCCCCTGCATTGTTTGCCTTCCCTCTCTCCAGGAGCAGTGCAGTGCTGTCAGGGCTCTATCCAGCCAAACAAGCTGATCTTTAAAACTCCAGTCTTCAAGCCCTACTGGTTGCAAAAACTCACCATAATCAGGACTTTTCATTTTCCTGGCTAATGGCTTTAGGGGAACATTCTACTTGTGTATTCCTCTGTGTGATCCTTTCTCTCTCTTACCTGTCTCTGCAAATATGACTCCTTTCTTCCACAGCATCCATGGTCTGTTTCTGCACTGAACCACATCTCTACACTTCCTATCTTCTTGGATAGGCTTGTCCTATCACAAACAGGTGGCTTCTCCTTGTTTAGTTGTGGAACTTGTTCTGTTAGTCTTCTGGTCAATTTCTGGAGTATTTAGGATAATTTGATAGTTATCTAGTTGTGTTCATGAGATGAGTCGAGCCTAGCGTCCCTTTATTCCTTTGCCAACTTCCTCTAATACTCAAAAAAATAAAAATGGAGGCTTTCAAAATAAGAGTACACCTACATAATGGCAAACTTTTAAGAAATCCATCTCACTAAGGAATGAGGAGGATGTCACAATAGAAAATAAAGGTTTGGATTTTGAGAAAATAGTATACTTTCCAACTTTTGCTATTTCAGCTCAAAACTTTTTCCTTGTTTGGTTCTTTTGGACATATTCACTAGGCTCCATATATAGTTATTAAACTCAGATTAGTTAACATATTTCAAAGAAGAACAGGTTGTCATTTGAGAATTAAAAAGGAAAAAATCAGGGAATTCCAAATACACATATTTTCTGATCCTTGAGAAAAGAATGAGATTTAGTGAGAGTGAGAACAAAGTGAAATACAGAGAGAGAGAATTAGCTAGTTGAAAGGATAGTTAATAAGGTTAAGACTTCTAAAATACTGGGGCGCCTGGATGGCTCAGTTGGTTAAGCAACTGCCTTCAGCTCAGGTCATGATCCTGGAGACCCGGGACCAAGTCCCACATCAGGCTCCCTGCTCAGCGGGAAGCCTGCTTCTCCCTTTCTCACTTCCCCTGCTTGTGTTCCCTCTCTGGCTATGTTTCTCTCTGTCAAATAAATAAAATCTTTAAAAAAAAAGACTTCTAAAATACTGATATTTTATTAGTATTTCATACTGTTCATCCTTTTAATTCAGAACATATTACAAATAGCTTAAAGTCCATGGAAATCTCACCTTAAACAGGCATATCTAATAACAGATATTTTCTCCAAAATGCCCACGAGCAATAGGTCAAATCAGTGGGCAGGTTGGGCCACATTTTGAAGGTCTTTGTCTTGTTTGACAGTGCCTAGTTGAAATTTTGGTCTGTAATTGTTAATTATTCATTTTTCTATGTTTAAGACAATCTATGGAACAGAGTAGAGAGTCCAGATATGAACCCACAACTCTATGGTCAATTATTGTGAAATTTATTTACTGTTCTTGATAATTAGATGTAGTGATTAGAATGTGCCTTATATGATGCAGGAGTTTTCTTTCTATTTATTTATTTTTTTATTTTTAAAAAATATTTTATTTATTTATTTAAGAGAGAGAACCAGAGAGCACAAGCCAAAGGAGAGGTAGAGAGAAGGTAAGAAGCAGACTCCCCACTGAGCAGGGAGTCCAATGTGAGGCTCCATCTCAAGACTCTGATATCATGACCTGAGCTGAAGACAGACACATTGTCGGGGATGGTGCGTGATCCGCCTCTCCTGCCATGCCCAAGCCACCAGAAACTTTGGTGGAGGTACTTGTGAATGTGAATGAAAGTCCCTCCTCCCCGCCAAGAATCTGGAGTTATGCTAATGTCGCGGTCATCAACACCATCTTTACTCGCCTTTTGTTCTTCCTGCTTGACAATCAAACTGAATCTATTCACAAACTTCCCTTTTAATGGTAAAGGCCAGTTTCTTAGAAAGGCTTGACTCTGCCTGCTATGGATCACTTTGTTTAACTTTAACCTAACAAGTGGTGTCCAACATGGGGCCCCAAACTTAGGGTAAGTATTTTTGCATCGGTCTGGTGAGGACCCTACCCGGGGAATCCGCGGTCCCCTCGGTCAAAGAGTAAGGCTGAGAAAGGGGTAGGTAGGAATTCGTTAATATGGGACAAGTTGAGTCAATGGGAGATAGCATGTATAAGAAAATTTTGCATAACATTTTGCTGTATTGGTTTGTGGTCAAATAGGCAATGACTCATGCTGAAATAATAGACTTACCATCCTCTGCAAGCTCTGTAGTGGATAAGGAGATATCCAATGGGGAACTTACTCCTCTACTGCAAATAACTAAAGAAAAAAGGAAAGCTAAGGCTAAGGCACAAACTTTGCCTGTGCTGCCCACTAAAAATCCTGTCAAACCATCGGCCCCTAAGGCCTTCATAGGGGATCTGGCTGAGTCCTCTTCCTCAGACTCTTCAAAAAGCGAAACAGAGGAAGAGAAGCCTTTTAATCCTGGAGGTGAGATTGACCTGGAGGAAGAGGCTGCTAAATATCTTAATCCAGATTGGCCACCATTATGTCGGCCTCCTAAAAAAAGATAAGAAAAGGCCTAAATCCACCTCTCACTTACTGCTGGCCACTCGTGAAGCCAGGGCCAAATGTGAGAGTCTTTTGGCTTTTCCTCTTATTATAGCAGAGGAGGGAGAGCCTTCTTGGGAGGCTATACCCTGTAAGCTGGTTAAAGAACTAAAGGAGGGATGCTCTAAGTATGGGCCATATTGAGTCTAAAGAAAGAGGGCTCTTTATAGAAATAAATTGTCTAAAAACTCTTAAAACTACTGTGCCTCCTACAAAGGATGTTAAATTACTGTGCCTCCTGAAAAGGATGTTAAAATTACTGTGCCTCCTGAAAAGGATGTAAAGTTACTGTGCCTCCTGGAAAGGATGTAAAGCTACTGTGCCTCCTGAAAGGGATGTTAAGATTACCGTACCTCCTGAGAATGATGTTAAAACTATTGCACCTTCTGAGAAAAATATTATAGTTGTTACACCTTCTTGGGAAGATATTAGTCCCTTTATTCCACCTCTTAAAATTGATTCATATTACAATCAGTAAGAAAAACAAAAAAAATGAGAATGCATTTTTGTTGAGGGTAAAAGAAAGTAATTTTTTCCAAGACCAAATGTGGTATTAACCTGGGGGCGAGGAGTGCTTGTGTCTTTCCACAGGACACTATCACTATGGATTCCAGATCATCAAGCCATCTTGATCAACAGCGATCTGCAGAAACTGGACACCGCCGCTACCAGCACCTGATTCTGTAAAATCACTGATCTGACTGCTGAGTACAAAGGACTCTTAATATTACTTTAAAAATGAACGTTGGTTATTCTATCACTTGTTCTGCCTGCATGGTAAGCAATTGTGTCTCACCAAATGTTAATGTCAAATTTACGATTGTCAATCAAACCCCCTTAAATAATAGTATTAGGTATTACTGTACAAATTGTATTCTATGAGTTGGAACACATTCTTCTATAATGCAGCTATAGCAGGAGGCCTATTCTTTTTTTTTAAGATTTTTTTATTTATTTGACAGAGAGAAACACAGCAAGAGAGGGAACACAAGCAGGGGGAGTGAGAGAGGGAGAAGCAAGCTCCCCACCAAGCAGGGAGCCCGATGTGGAACTCGATCCCGGGTCTCTGGGATCATGACCTGAGCCAAAAGCAGTTGCCCAACCAACTGAGCCACCCAGGCGCCCCAGGATGCCTATTCTTAATTGTCCTTTTTCTTCTTCCAGTGATTGCCTCTCCTTTTCCATCTGCTCTGTCCTCCCTAACTATGGATGTCTGCACTTTACAACTTAAACAAAAAGAGGGGTCGGTTAGCCAATGACAGGTAAGAGAGAAATGGATGAGGGGACACCTAAGACAGACACAGTCATAGCCTCTTCAATCCTGGGAAAGGATTGGTATCTTTATTTAAAAATAAAAAAGGAGGAGATGTTGGGCCGGTGCATGATCCACCCCTCCCACCATGCCCAAGCCACTGGAAACTTTGGTGGAAGTACCTGTGAATGTGAATGAAAGTCCCTCCTCCCCGCCAAGAATCTGGAGTTATGCTAATGTCGAGGTCATCAACACCATCTTTACTCGCCTTTTGTTCTTCCTGCTTGATAATCAAACTGAGTCTATTCACAAACTTCCCTTTTAATGGTAAAGGCCAGTTTCTTAGAAAGGCTTGACTCTGCTCGCTATGGATCACTTTGTTTAACTTTAACCTAACTGTACCACCCAACTTCCGCACTTTTGAATAATAAAAGACTGGGGCCCTTGTCAGTCAAGAGAGCCAGAGGCAAAGGAAAAGGTAGAAATAAAAAGGCAGAGAGCCTGCAGGGAGAGAGCAAGGGAGCCTGAAGAGAGAGACAGAAACAGAGAAGCAGAGAGCAAGAGAAGCAGAGAGCAAGAGAGACGGAAGAAAAGAAAGCAGTAAAGAGAGAAGCAGACAGAGAGCAAGAGAGACAGAAGCAAAGCAAGAGGGCCAAAGCCAGAGCTAGAAAGCTAGAGCTAGAAAGCCAATGCTAAAAAGCCAGAACTTGAACCTGAGCCTGCTTCATAGGTCTCTCCTGACTGACCTTGGGTCTGTCAGCTTGCATCATATTTCCATGTCCCTGTCATTATTTCACCTACCAGACATCCCGTGGTTCGGGACCCACATCTCTGCTGAGGCTGGCCCCCGGTGGTAACACACATAACCAACTGAGTGACCCAGGTATCTCTAGGAGTTTTCTCTTCAAATAATTCATGAAAAAACAACATCTGGATTTGATGATACAGTAGCATTGTAATGTTTGAAGTGAGGTAATAGAGAGGTACTTTTTTACTACATTTAAAGGTTCTCATTGTAATATACTTTAGAAACCTAACATTGTTTATGGAACTGAATAGTAAGTAGTATGAAATAGTTGTTTGCTGTGCACAATAATGACAGCTATTTGTCAGGTGAGGTGCTTAACTTTCTCCACTAGTCCATGTTAAATACTCAGCTACTAGGGACATGTCTGGCTTGTGTTTGGTTTCGGGTCTCCACATATGTGATGCAAACAATTGTGTTACATTCAGTGTCTGGTTGATCAAATCAGAGACAACGGATTATGATATGTAATGGAATAGACTACAGAAACAAACTAAAAATGAAAGAATTTTATGTTGAAAGAGATTTGGGAGCTCTTTCTTGGATTAGAAATTTGTATGAAATGGCTGATATTCACAGGTGAAAAGGCTGGGTTGCATAACTAAGGAGACAGATTTGGATTATTCAGATAAACATCTTCTCTCCCTTCTCCTTACACACACACATACACACACACACAAAGTATGGGTTGTTTCTGTTTTAATTATTGACTAAATGTTTTACCTCATATCTTGGTGATAGTCATAAGTATTAAATAAACTTGGATATAAAGCACTGGTATTTTGTAGAAACACTTATACATTGGGCTTGTGAAATGCAAAGTGAAACTTAATACAATGAGTGATTTAGCAAGACACATACCTTGATTTTAATCAGGAGAAGAAAAAAATATGGTTTTTTGTTTTGAAATTTCAAAACAGTTTTATAAATTTAATCATCATCATGTTCTTGCTAGCTTTAATAATTTTCTTTTGATGTTTATTATAATTTAATATGTGCAATATGATCTCAAGTAAATGATTTTTAATTACATAGTTGACCATTTTTCATTTGTATATCTATTATTTCTATTTGTTCACTTACAAGTTAGTTCTAACATTGACCAGTTTATCTAATATAAATAATTATTTTCTTATAAATTTGCTTGAAACATTAGGAGACAGAATACTTCCCCTGTTTGAGGCAACTATTGTGGTCATCTATAATTTGCCTTTCAATGTAAAATAATTTATTTTTACATATAAAATTTTAAATATGCATTAAAACTCCAACTGTCACCTTTTTCTTTTTAATTTCTCCCCTTTGGAAATTTAGGAGGAAAAAGTATTTTTTGCCTTTATACTTTTGTCGTAGGATCTCTAATGTTTAAATATTTGACTGTTTCTCCCTTTCTGGAGCTTTTTTGTATAAGGCTCAGAATCTGATAAGCAGGAGTTGAGTCTAACAAGTTGGCTGGGAGAAAATTGATGTTTGTATAAATATATTACTTTCAGCCATATTCATATTCTAGTTTATAGCACAGCAATTATTTGCACTCTCTAATAAAGACAAAAGGACTTTCATAATAAATTTTCCTGTCAAGAAGAGTCCAGAATTTCCCTTTTATAAATATCAAGCTTCCCAAGTACAACTCTTTTTTTGTTTTCTGCCACTCTGTCCCCCAACTCTCTGCTCCCAGAATTTACACAGCATCCATTGTCAGAGATGCAAACTGCTCTATACTTTGTTAATATCCAAGAAAGGCCGTCACCTCTGAATCATTTTTTTTCCAAACATAAATCCTTGGGCCAACAAAGAACAGTGGTATTTTTCCATCTCCATAATTCCTGTTATTTTAAGTCTATCCTTTAACCAAAGTGGCTTTGTGTTTCTTTTTCCTTGATAACTCACAGGTTCAAATGTAAAATTTATTATTACAAGGAACAATTATGAGGTTCAAAGCACAGTGTTTGCATTCCATGCTTCTAGATTCTGGTACAGATATACAGAATGAAAGGCTTGTGGTTGTCTACACACATGAAGTGGAGGGGTTCCAACCACTGGTGGTGAAGGGTTTAATGAATATTTGCTTTGGTCAGACCCAACAGGGACCTAGCATCATGGGAGGTTGCCCAAGTGCCATATTGCAGTCATCTCAAAAACAAACTTTGGATCATTAATTTATTCATTCCAGTTTCTCTTCAACATCAACAATGGCAACCACCAAAAGGTTTTGCTGATTTTCTTAGTTTGAATATTATTCTAGATTGTAAGATTTCAGGATCTCTACTCCAAAACATTGAACTAGAAAAACCACTGACATTTTTGAACACCTTTGGTTTTTACTTCTTCAGTGAGTCATGTTTAACATTTTGATAACCGACTGCTCAGAGTCTTGCTTTTTTAATGAGATAGGACATTAATATAGCAAGAAACTGAAACAACACTCTTAATAATTGCTGTTTTTTTCCTTACTGACTTTGTTTACTTTTTTATAAGACCAGGACATAACAGTTCTTTTTCCTGTGGCCCAACAGCACATTTATAACCTTATTATAGAAAAAAATAGTATTTTTTTAATATTTTCTTTTACCTTTCTTTTTTTATTATATTATTTTATTTTTTCAGTGTTCCAAGAGTCATTGTGTATGCCCCACACCCAGTGCTCCATGCAATACGTGCCCTCAGTACCTACCACCAGGCTCACCCATCCCTGCACCCCCTCCCTTCCAGGACCCTCAGTTTGTTTCTGAGTCCAAAGTCTCTTATGTTTCATTTCTCTCCCCAATTTACCCCACTTCCCATTTCCTTTCCTTCTCCTACTGTCCTCCTTATGCACCACAAGTAAGTGAAACCATGTGATACTTGACTTTTTCTACTTGACTTATTTCACTCAGCATAATCTCTTCCATTCTAGTCCATTTTGCTACAAAAGTTGGGTATTCATCCTTTCAGGCATAACAGTTCATTGTATATATGTACCATATCTTCTTTATCCATTCATCTGTTGAAGGGTACCTTGGCTTTTTCCACATTTCAGTGATTGTGGCCATTGCTGCAATGAACATTGGGGTACATATGACCCTTAATACAATGAGTGATTTAGCAAGTACCATACCTTTATTTTAGTCAGGAGAAGAAAAAAAAATATTAACAAAAATGTAATATCTAGTAAAATGAAGAAGCAAATACAGCAAGATTAATTGATTTCTTTAGATTAGATATTAGATACTAATAGTAAGCAAAATAATAATACCAACACCTAATATTTTTTATACTATGCTAGGCATTTTTGCAGGTATATTATTCATTGTTTACAGAATCACACTACACTTTATCTCAGGAATCATACAACACTGTGAGGTAGGTATGACCATTACCAGAATTTTACAGATAAGAAAACTGAGGCACAAAGAATATTTGGGTTAAATGACTTGTCTATAGTGGCAGTTATTAGATGGCAAAGTCATAAGAAGAGGACTGGAAATGGCAGTGTGGTTATTTGCTGGCAATTGTATATTAGAACCATGACAGAGAACCAGCTGATCTAGTTCTTCTCAATGCTAGTCAGGCCAATGATGGCTTACTGATCTGTCTTTCTTTCAATAAACTGTTGGTTATAATTTGTAGACATCTCCCTTTCCTAGTTATATGGATATTTTCTAGCAGCAGTTTGGCTCAAAAAAACAGAAGGCCAGTTGTGTATGACTTCTGACAATATCTGGGAATCTTACTAATGGGTTTTCTTTCTTTCTTTCTTTCTTTCTTTCTTTCTTTCTTTCTTTCTTTCTTTTTCTAAAATAGTACTTTCAGAGATAGAGCAATTTAAAAAATACCTCTAAGCTTTTCTCAAAGAATGAAGCCAAATATTTAGGTAGAAACTGTTCATCACAGCTAGACAATGAAGAATGTAGAATAAATTAGTTTAGAAGAATAAATAATTTGAGTTGTTAGGGAAGGGGACATTTAAAAAAATAATATAACAAAGGATGAAAATAAAAGATTCATTCTCTAGGTGTCAGAAGCAGTGCCTTTTAAAAATTTCAAACAATCACTTTAGTCTAAAGGTAACTTATACTTACTTTTCTCTTGCTAATCCTCTGTGGCTACCATTTTTATGGTTTCTCCAACCTATTCTGCCAATGCTTAGTGGTAGAATAATATGTACCTAATGTTTTTTTTTAATTTAGTTTTTAACCAAAATCAGTTTACTGAAAGAATAATGATTAATTGAAAGCTTATTCTGTTCTAAAAATAAGTCTTAATCCAGGCCATAGATAATGTCTCCTGGGCTCAAGAATTGTAATCAGGCTCTTGCTATATTTTAACACAATGAATAATAAAAAACAAGAGGTTTCTTTGATCTCAACTTTATCGTGGAGTCTTTTAATTCAAGTTACAGTCAGTTCAAATTATTTGATATGAACTAGTTCAGCTATAGAGCTTTCAGCTGAAGTCCCTGATACTAATAACATTACTTCAGTGCCTTCCCCCCATTCCCTCTTCCCAACATCAAGTAATTCTCTGTAATCCACTCACCCTCAGAATTCACATAGAAAAGGAAAGAAAAAATGGAGACAAGTTGTGAAGGCAGCATTGTCTTTAATGTCAACTAGATGTTCCATCATCTTTTTAAAGGAAAAATAACAGTCTTCCAACAAGTTTCAGATTGATTATAATTTCCTTAGATCCCTTTTAAGGCACTGCAGTGTACTTTCTACAAAATGAGTTAAGTCAGTTCAATAATAATAATAATAATAATAATAATAATAATAATGTCAATAGCAGCAAACTGTTAATAGATCTCATACATGCCAGACACCCTTCAAAGTACATAACAAAATGAACTTATTTAGATAGTTAACAAAAGGGCACCTGGGTGCCTCAGTGGGTTAAAGCCTCTGCCTTCGGCTCAGGTCATGGTCTCAGGGTCCTGGGATGGAGGCCCACATCCGGCTCTCTGCTCACCAGGGAGGCTGCTTCCTCCTCTCTCTCTGTCTTCCTCTCTGCCTACTTGTGATCTCTCCCTCTCTGTCAATAAATAAATAAATCTTTAAACAGTTAACAAGAGATAGAAACAAAAGCAATGGCATCAGATTACAATTTTTGCCAGTTCTGGATGTAGGTGGTATTCAACATTAGTTGTCCTCAGTAAAAGATCTGGATTACTTCCATTTGTTCCCCTGAAAAAGGAACTTTATTTAATGTTATGACACCAGTCTTAATAGAAACGAGTAAGTCAGGGATGCCTGGGTGGCTCAGTTGGTTAAGTGTCTGTCTTTGGCTCAGGTCATGATCTCAGCATCCTGGGATCGAATCCCACAGCAGTCTCCTTGCTCAGTGAGGAGTCTTCTTCTCCTTCTGCCTGCTGCTTCCCCTGCTAGTACTCTCTCTCTCTCACTCTCTCACTGGCAAATAAATAAACAAATGCATAAGTAAATAAGATTTTTTTTAAAAGAAAGGAGTAGGTCAAACAGGGTTATATACAGGGATAATTCAAGGTAATAATGAGTCTTCAACTGCTTACAGGGAAGCCTTCTATAGCTTTTATTAAGATTTTTATCACTCCCCTTTTCTCTTACATGATTAGAAATAGAATAGCAAATACCTGGACGATAAAGAACACAAAACAGATATAATTTCAGAAACAATTCAAAGAATGTCCATTGGTAAGTAATCAGCTTACTCCAATAGGTACCTCTTTGGTAGCTAACTTTCCTCAGCTAATTCCTTACTGTTTATGGCTTGTTACACTTTTAATGAGTACATAGGACAAAACAATATTGTCTGTGCACTGTTGGTGAAATCCAGTTTAAAAAACTACTTCAAGGATCATAACTTTCTATCACTCTACAACTTTTTTCACCTTTATATTGCTAGAGCTTTAACTATACAATCTTATTTTTTTCTCATTTGGAAGATTTCCCTGCTCTAAATGTTATTCTTTGAAAGAGGAAATAAGAAGAGGCTAGCACATCCTTTTCCAGCATGTCCAAAACCAACCAACCAAACAAACAAACAAAAAAACAAACAAAACCAAAAAACCCCAAACATTTCTCAGGAGCTCAGTCTAAGTCCTTTCTCTGCCCCCTACCCCATTTGGGACAATATATCAACTAGAATCTATAATACTATTTATACTGAAGTTATATAGAACATAGGACCCACTTGATGACTTGATAGAACACAAAGCCCACTGCGTGCTTAAAACAAACAAACAAACAAACAAAAACTTGTGTTTGAAGCAAATAAAAGAATGACATTAGCCTTCCCCCATCCCCATGGCACACTTTAGTATCCTTGAAAAGATTTTGAGTGTCTAGCTTGTTATCACAAGCCTAATAGAATGCTGCTTGGAAGTATCATATTTGATAACTACTTATGTCTTCAACTAAGAGAAAGTCCTTTCTTTTGCATGAATCTCTCCTCTTCAAACTCCTTAAGTATGAGCTACTGCAATAATGCTATAGTCTTAACCCAAATATAGAATATGTCCATATCAGAAGAGAGAACATATAAAGGTGGGGAGAGAATTTGGGGCAAGAGGAAAAGATAAATTAAGGAGAAAAAGACCAGAATGGCTACATTTTCTAAGAAAACAATGTTATATGCTTCATGGTCCTAGTGCAGAATGTTGTTATATGCTTATAAATGTTAACCATGTTCTAAGTGAACTTAAGGCAAGTCTCCATATTCTTCATGGGAAAAAATATTTTTCTTTTGCAAAAATCAAACAATTTTCTTAAGATGAAAAGTTGAGAAATACAAGAGAAATACATATTATGTGTTTTGATAGAGGTGAGTGGTCAAAAGCAAAACCTACTTCTAAGAAGATATAGGATAAGTATGGCATATTATTATAGAACAATATTTTAGAGGCAAAAGTCTATGAAATACACAATTTGGATGGAAAAAGCATTGCATAAAGTATGCTGATGAAAAGAGAAATTTGAAAGACCAGTGGTCCTGAAAACTCACCTGTAATTGGCAGTAAAATAATATTGGGTCATTATCTGTTGGTATTAAGTTTAGAAATTCATAAACTCATGTAGGTCTCCAAAAAGAAATGAGCACAAAGAACCATATTTCTCTGTGTATGGGAATTGAAGAACTGAAAGTGCAATAGGGTAAGTAATAAATGAAAAAGCTGCTGACTTAGGTATGAAATCCCATTTTCCTATCAAGGAAAAGCAAATAGGTGGCTTAAGGGAGGGGTGGAAAAATTTTGTAAGACAACTCTGGATTTGAAAATGAGGAATGTTATATGAATGGAAGTGACAAATTGCTATACACAGGAATTAAATTATTACAGCAACATAAAACTTAAGGTTATTTTTAGTCATATATAGCAAAGGATTACAGTGCACCTATACCATTTTGGAGAGAAAATATTTGCACAAAACAAACCCATGTGTGAAAATGCATGTTGATAATCAGTGTAGCATATTATCATCTTACATTAGCAATTGTATGTTGTTTAGGGGATAGGCAAGTATTTTCAAAAGTCCTTTGAAACCTTTGCTCTGTATTCTCCATGGAGCAAAACTAACATTCTTAAACTGTCTCAGTGCTTTAGTGTGAAGCTTTCCCCACCCCTGCATTAGGGATTTGCATTTCATGCTCAAAGAGATCCAAGGCAGATGGGAATTATGCAGAATTTGGAAAAATGAGGAAGCTTCAGTTAATGGGATGCTGGCAGACAACCTCTACAATGCACATTTTACTCCCACATACATTTTGTTTGTGCATATGCACTTATGCATATGATTTTTTACCTTTTGAAAAGAGGATCACACTTTAGTAATAAAAGAATGTTTCATAACATATATATGTTATGTCTTAGCAGTTTAATTTAGAGGTAACAAAGGGGGAAGTATACAAATCTAATTGCAGAAACAAAGATGAACTACTGACATATTTGGTAAAGGCAAGTCCAATTTGAAAACCAGTCTTTCCTTCGATGTGTGGCAGACATTTAATTAAACTTAAGCTTAATATTATAGATGACAGGAAAAGAGCTATCTGTTCTTAATACATGTGTGTAGAGGGGAAGAGTGTAATGGAGAATAAATTTGCATTCCCACCTGGGTAAGTTGAGTTCTTGGTTCTTAGTCAGATTTCAGGACAACTACTGGACAAAGAATTATAGAATACATATACACATAACAATATTAGAATTCAAATAGACCTTTCCTATGGAAATTTTTATTGTTTCATATTGTTATAGGAGCATAATGTAAAGGAGACATGAATTTCTAAGAAATAGAATGAAGAAAAATATTTCTGATTAGAAAATATATTTTAAGAAAATTACACAAATGGCATAGTTTTATAACCATTTGTGTCTTTATTTTTTAACACTTTATTTTGTTTTTATTCTTACTATTTATTTGTTTATTTTTTTATTTTTTTTTTAGTGTTCAATGATTCATTAGTTGAATATACCTCTCATCACCACACATGACCTCTTTAATCCCCATCACCTGATGTCTTTAAAGACAATTAGGGGGACGCCTGGGTGGCTCAGTGATTAAGCGACTGCCTTTGGCTCGGGTCATGATCCTAGAGTCCTGGGATCAAGCCCCACATCAGGCTGCCTGCTTGGCGGGAGCCTGCTTCTCCCTCTTTCCCTCCCCCTGCTTGTGTTCCCTCTCTAGCTGTATTTCTCTCTGTCAAATAAATAAAATATTTAAAAAAATAAAAGACAATTAGGAAGGTTTGAGAAACTAGTTTGAGAAGTGAAAAGAGACCACCTACTCAGTGCTACATGGTTATGTGTAGTGAAGTTATGTCACCTATTACTATGCTAAGCATGTCAATTCTATACTGCAGCCATCTCTGCATAGACAAACTCTGTCCTAAATTCAAAGCTATGGATAAAATCATATTTCAGAAAAGTATATAGAAATTATTAAGTGTGTAGATATATGAAATTGATAATCCAGAATGTGCCAGGTGATAATATGTAGGTCATAGCCTTCAAGGTAAGTTACTCTTAAAATAATACTTCCTTTATTTTGAATCTTGAAGGAAGCTATATCTTACAAAGATGAAAGTGCTAACAATTGTTGAAAAAACAACTAGAGAAGATGGCAGAGGCAAAGTGCTAACCTAGTAGGAACCAAAGTGATAAGCAGGAGGATAGCTCTAAGAAAAATCTATATTAAAAGAATAGAAACCCATATAAAGTTAGTGTATGCAGGATCAATGGAAATAATAAGCTTTTTGTTTTGTTTTTAATATCAGACTTTTTTATAATTGAAAAAAGTAAATACACTAAGAACTGTACATCAGATGAAGGAAGAAATATGACTTGGAGAAATGGAAACTTCCAAATCAATTAGCAGTGTATCAGGGCAAATTGACCCCATTTTTGAAAAACATGAAGCTTCTTGAGATGCAGCAAGTCATGGCTTGGTGGCCATATTCACTGAACAATATTTATTATTCATTTCAGAACCTCTGACACTTCTTTTTAAGAAGCTTCCTTATGGGGGCGCCTGGGTGGCTCAGTTGGTTAAGTGACTGCCTTCTGCTCAGGTCATGATCCCGGAGACCCGGGATCGAGCCCCACATCAGGCTGCCTGCTTGGCAGGAAGCCGGCTTCTCCCTCTCTCACTCTCCCTGCATGTGTTCCCTCTCTGGCTGTGTCTCTCTCTGTCAAATAAATAAAACAAAATCTTAAAAAAAAAAAAGAAACTTCCTTAGGTAAGTGGCATCTCTACACAATGATCCTCTATTTTACATTAGTTATTCTGGCCTTTTTGTTGTTTCAGTCTTTGAAATCACATTGTGTTTTATGAGATTGGGAATGCTCCAAAAGGCAGCTTGCAGGATGACTGCTCTATAAAAGGGCTAAGCTTGGCTGTGGGGAAAAGAAGGCACAGAAGTAGGAGACCTTATTTCAGCCGGTCCCCTGAAGTGAGTTAAATATCTACCAGAACACTCTGAACACCCATGAAATTAGCCTGAGATGTAAGATTACATACTTCTGGATCTCTACAGGGGAAGAAGATTATCAGTGGAGAGGAAAAGAAGAGTGGGAGCACGTGGACTGATTCAGAGGATAAACAGAAGGGGGAGGGAGCCACCAGAAGCAACCCATTGGAAAGTAATACCCCAATGTGAAAATGCCCTGTGTTTAGGGCCCAGCATTAACTTGGAGTCTGGTTAAAAGCACTCAAAAACAAAACACAACAAAACAAAACAAAAAACACAAAGGGTCTTAAAGGTCAACTGGTAGAATCAGGCAGTCATAGGTATGGCCTTAAGCCTGTGGTGCCAGGACAGCCACAGATGGTGCCCACCCATGCCTGAGAGAGCCCCAGAGGCTCCTGCCAGAAGCCCCTCAGCCTGCAGCCTTCCAGGAGACTTGCACTATAGCCAGATATGAGGGCACCCATCATTGGCATGGGCTGCAGACAGCAGTCCTAACAGTGGCACCCACTGGGATTGAGCTCACCCAAACCAATATCATTCGTGGTATTGGTGTAAAGGGGATGCAGAGACAAGCAGGAGCCCCAGGCAATGCCTCAGGTGACCGTGTGGCAAGGAATGAGAGTGCACACCACTTGTGAGAGGTTGCAGTGCTCAGGGGAGCTTGCAGAGGGGGAGCCTGTGTGTTCTGAGCTATCCAAAGGGGAGGAGATTGAGGCTTCTCTCTAATTTGGAGGTCTGGATGCAGAGAGGTTACTTTGCTCTAAGCTTCCAAAAAGCCACAAAAAACCTCCAAAGAACAAAAACCTCCAGAGAAAAAAAGCTTAAAAATATGGTTTCCACAGAGTCCAGCCCCTTGATAGGGGGCAGGGCAAATAAGCCTAAGCAAGACTGACTAAAAAACAATGCCTCAGACCCCTCCCCTAGAAGACAAGTTGAAAGAAATAGAAGACAACCACCAAAGGGTCTCCATAAAACTATAAAACCCCAACATCAGGGAAAAACAATATGTTAGTTCCCAGTATGGCCCAAAACCTGTGTATTTTACATATGTAGCTTTTGTTTTCATTTTTTTCTTGTTTAAATTTGTTCTCACGATTCTTGTCCTTTTATTTTTTAACCTACTTATTTTTACAACCTAATGTTTAATACAACATTCCATAATAACTTTTTAACTATATTTTTTCATACATATACCTTGTTTTATTTTGTTGAGCATACATATAGATACAAATTTCAAGGTGATCCTTTTCTCCTATTCAACACTAACTCTCTATATAAACCAGTTTTAATTTCCCTATATCTCTGGAAGTTTGAGTCCTTTAACAAAGATAACAATACACACTTAGGAAGAACTGAAATACTTTCCTCACCCACACTGAAGGTTTATAACCACCTTCCCATCTTATTGTTATGTCAATGCTTCTGTGTACTTGGTTTGTTTTTCTTTTACTTTTCCTGTCTTTTTGTTTATTCAGTTTTGTTTTTCTGACATATAAATCCTACACTTGGGGTCCATTTTGGCTGTTTGTTTTTCTTTTTTTCTCTCTTTTTTCTTTCTCTTTCTATTTTTGTGGTGACTTCTGATTGCTCTGAAACCTTCCAATGGGCAACTTACCTGGATTGTAGTTGATATATTCAGCTATACATCCCCTCAGTCACCCCTCACCAAAATGACTTGGAGAAGGAACACCCAAACAGGAAAAATTCAGAGACTGTGACCTCTGCCACAGAACTATTGGCTCTGCACTGTGAGAATTCAAACAGAAGTCAGCACCCCAGAATAAGGTTCTCACCATGTTGGCACTCTAATTTCAGACTTCCAGTACCAGAACTGTTTGCTATGACAGAAAAAAAGACCCCTTTTTCTCAACTTGTGGTACTGAATGAGTCAGCTGGAAGCATCCACAGTGACTTCTGATTGCTCTGAAACCTTCCAACAGGAAACTTCCCTGGATCAGTATTGATATATTGGCTATACATCCCCTCAACCACCCCTCATCAAAATGACTCAGAGGAGAAACACTGAAAATAAGAAAATCTCAGAGACTGAAACCCCTGTCACAGAACTACTGGATATGGACATGACAGAAATGGAATTCAAGGTAGCAATTATCCAAGCAATGGCTAAGTGGGGAAAGAGCATTAGTTGCAAGATAGACACTCTAAAGGCTAAAGTAAAAGCCAACTTCTCAGAGGTTAAAAAAGCTATCAATAAAATCTACATAGTCTAACAGCTAGGGTAAGTGAAGGAGAAGATCGCATTAGTGATCTAGAAGACAGATTGACTAAGAAGGAGGAGCAGGAGAAGTCTTGGAACAAACAGCTAAAATCCCATGAAAATAGAAATAGGGAAATAAATGATGCTGAAACACTCCAATATCAGAATTATTGAAATCCCTGAGGGAGTTGAGAGAGAGAGAGAAGACTAGAAAATATAGTTGAACAAATTCTGGATAAAAATTTTCCTAATCTGGGGAATGTAACAAGTGTTCGTGTCCTAGAGGCATTGAGGACACCCCCCCCAAGATCAATAAGGCTAGCAAAACCTCCAGGCCTATAATTGTGAAATTCATGAATCATGAATTCAAAGGATATATCTTAAGGGCAGCTAGGGGAAAGAGATCTCTTACCTACAGAGGGAGGACCATCAGAATAACGTCAGACCTGTCCACAGAAATGTGACAAGCCAGAAAGAGCTGGAAAGAAATATTCAGGAAGTTAAATGAAACATATATACAACCAAGGATAATGTACTCAACAAAGCTGACTTTCAAAATGGAAGGAAAGATAAAGAGCTTCCAGGACTGGCAAGGTCTAAAATATTATATGACCACCAAGCCCACACTACAAGAAATATTAAGGGGGGTTCTATAAAGGAGGAATGAACCCAAGAGTGAGACAGAACAGAAATTTACAGAGGCAATCTATAGAAACAAGAACTTCACAGGCAAGATGTTGTCAACAAAAACATCTTTCAATAATCAGTCTCAATGTGAATAGCCTAAATGCTCCAATAAAATAGCACAAAGTTGCAGACTGGGAAAAAAGACAGGAACCATCCATATAATGTATACAAGAGATAACTTTTGAATCTATGACACATCCAGACTGAAAGTGAAGGGATACAGAAATATCTTTCATGCCAAGGGACCTTAAAAGAAAGCTGGAGTAGCAATTATCATATCAAACAAATTAGATTTTAATCTAAAGACTATAGTCAGAGATACAGAAGGAAACTACATCATTCTTAAAGGGTTTATACACCAAGAAGATCTAACAATTGTAAATATTTATGCCCCCCAAATGGGAGCAACCAACTCCATAAATCAACTGTTAGGCAAAATAAAGAGTCCTATTGATACAAATACATTAATTGTAGGAGATCTTAACATGTGACTCTCAGCAATGACAGATCATCTAAACAGAAAAGCAACAAAGAAGCAAGAGCTTTGAATGACACATTGGACCAGATGGATCCTGTAGATATATTCAGAACATTCTACCCTAAAACAAGAGAATACTCATTCTTCTCGAGTGCACATGGAACTTTCTCTGAAAATACAACATACTAGGTCATAAAATCAGGGCTCAACTGATATCAAAAGATTGATATTATTCCCTGCATATCCTCTGACCACAATGGATTGATACGGGAACTTAACCACAACAGAAGTTCAGAAGGAATTCAAACACTTGGAAGCTAAAGACTGTCCTGCTCAAGAATGTTTGGATCAACCAGGAAATCAAAGAAAACTTAAACATTTCATAGAAACCAATGAGAATGAAAATACATCGATCCAAAAACCTATGGGATATGGCAAAGGCAGTCCTTAGGGGAAAATACATGCCATCCAAGACTCTCTCAAAAAAATTGAAAATCCAAAACATGCTAACTCTCTTTACACCTTAAAGAACTGGAAGATCAACAACAAATTAAGCCAAACCCACCACAAGACGGGAAATAATTAAGATGAGAGCAGAGATCAATGAATTAGAACCTAGAGATACAGTAGAACACATAAAAAATGTAGAAGGTGGATCTTTGAGAAAATTAATAATATCAATGAACCATTGGTCATACCAATCCAAAAGAAAAGGGAGAGAACACTTAATAAAATTATGAATGAAAGGGGAGAAATCATGACTAACAAGAAGGAAATAGAAAAAATCATCAGTTATATGGCAATCAGTTATGCCAATAAGTTAAACAACCTAGAAGATATGAATGTACTCCTGGAAACCTATAAACTTCCAAGACTGGAACAGGAAGGAATGGACAACATGAATAGACAAATATCTAGAAATGAGATTGAAGCAGTGATTAAAAACCTCCCAAAAAACAAGGACCCAGGACCTGATGGATTCCTTGGGGAAGTCTACCAAACACTCAAAGAAGAAATAATATCTATTCTACTGAAGCTGTTTCAATAAATAGAAACAGAAGGAAAACTTCCAGACTCTCTATAAACTCAACATTACTTTAATCCCCAAACCCGAAAAAAACTCCATCAAAAAGGAGAATTTTAGTCCAATATCCCTGATGAATATGGATACCAAGATTCTCAACAAGATCCTAGCTAATAGGATTCAACAGTAGTTAAAAATAATATCCACCAAAACCAGGTGGGATTTATCCCTGGGATACAAGGTTGGTTCAACATTCATAAATCAATCAATGTGATAGAACAAATCAATAAGAGAAGAGAGAAGAACCACATGGTCCTCTCAGTTGATGCAGAAAAAGCATTTGACAATGTACACCATCAGTTCCTGATTAATATCTTTCATTATATAGGGAGAGAGGGAACATTCCTCAACCTCATAAAATCTATCTATAAAAAATCCACAGCAAATAAAATTTTCAATGGGGAAAAACTGACACCTTCCCATTGAGATCAGGAACAAGACAAGGATGCCCACTCTCGCCACTATTGTTCAACTTATGTTAGAAGTCCTAGCAACAGCAATCAGAAAACAAAGAGAAATAAAATATATTCAAATTGGCAAAGAAAATGTCAAACTCTCACTCTTTGCAGAGGACATGATCCTTTATATGAAAAACCGAAAGACTCTACCCCCAAACTACTAGCACTCATACAATGATTCAGTAATGTGACAGGATACAAAGTCAATGCACAGAAATCAGTTGCATTCTTATATACCAACGATGAAAATATAGAAAGGGAAATCAGAGAAGTGATTCCGTTTACTATAGGATCAAAAATCTTAAGACACCTAGGAATAAATCTAACCAAAGAATTTAAGGATATGTACTCAAGGAACTACAGAACACTCATGAAAGAAATTGAAGAAGACACAAAAAGATGGGAAAGCATTCCATCCTCATGGATCCAAAGAATAAACATTGTTAAAAAGTCTATACTGCGCAGAGCAATATATACTTTCAATTCCATCCCGATCAAAATTACACCACATTTTTGAAAGTGCTGGAACAAACAATCATCAATTTATATGGATCCAGAAATGACCCCAAATTGCTAAGGAAATGTTGCAAAAGAAAAACAAAGCTGCGGGCATCACATTACCTGATTTCAAGCTGTATTGCAAAGCTGTGATCACCAAGACAGCATGGTACTTATATAAAAACAGACACATAGACCAACGGAACCGAGTAGAGAGTCCAGATATGGATCCACAACTCTATGACCAAATAATACTTGACAAAGCAGGAAAAAATATCCAGTGGAAAAAAGACAGTCTTTTCAATAAATGGTGCTGGGAAGTTTGGATAGGTACGTATAAAAGAATGAAAGTCAACCATTTTCTTATGCCACCCACAAAGATAAATTTGAGGTGGGTGAAAGACCTCAATGTGAGAAAAGAATCTATCAAAATCCTAGAGGAGAACATAGGCAGTAACCTCTTTGACATCAGCCACAACAACTTCTTTCAAGACAAATCTCCAAAGGCAATGGAAACAAAAGTGAAAATGAACTTTTGTGACTTCATCGAAATAAAAAGCTTCTGCACAGCAAAGGAAACTGTCAACAAAACAAAGAGGCAACCCACGGAATGGGAGAAGATATTCCCAAATGATACTACAAGCAAATGGTTATCCAAGATCTATAAAGATCTCCTCCAACTCAACAACCAAAAAAGGGTGATCAGATTAAAAAATTGACAGGAGACATGAAAAGGCACTTCTCTATAGATGATATACAAGTGGCTAATAGACACATGAAAAAATGTTTGTCATATTAGCCATCAAGGAAATTAAAATCAAAACAACATTGAAATACCACCTTATGCCAGTCAGAATGGCCAAAATTAACAAGACAGGAAACAATAATGTTGGAGAGGCTGTGGAGAAGGAGGATCCCTCTTACACTGTTGGTGTGAATGCAAGTTGGTGCAGCCATTTTAAAAAACAATATGGAGGGGCGCCTGGGTGGCTCAGTTGGTTAAGCAACTGCCTTCAGCTTAGGTCATGATCCTGGAGACCCAGGATCGAGCCCCACATCGGGCTCCCTGCTTGGTGGGAAGCCTGCTTCTCCCTCTCTCACTCCCCCTGCTTGTGTTCCCTCTCTGTCTGTGTTTCTCTCTGTCAAATAAATAAAATCTTAAAAAAAAACAATATGGAGATTCCTTAAAAAATTAAAAATAGAGCTACCCTGTGACCCTGCAATTGTACTACCAAGTATTTACCTTAACAATAAATAAAGATGTAGTGAAAAGAAGGACCATATGTACTCCAATGTTCATAGCAGCGATGGCCACAATTGCCAAACTGTGGAAAGAGCCAAGGTGCCCTTCAAGAGACAAATGGATAAAGCAGGTATGATCCATATATACAATGGACTATTACACCTCCATCAGAGAGGTTGAATACCCAAGTTTTTTAGCAACATGGACCAGATTGGGGGAGATTATGCTGAGTGAAATAAGCCAAATTGAGAAAGTGAAATATATGGCTTCACTTACTTGTGGAGAATAGGAGTAATATGGAGGGCAGTAGGAGAAGGGAAGGCAATGTGAACTGGGGCAAATCAGGACGGGAGATGAAACATGAGAGACTTTGCACTCAGAACCAAACTGAGGACCTTGTAAGGAAGGGGGGTGGGGAGATTAGTGAGCCTGGTGGGTATTGAGGGAATGAATTGCAGGGAACACTGGGTGTGGGACATAAAAAAATTAATTTTCAAACTCTGAAAAAATAAAATAATATAAAAAATAAATAAAAGAAAAAATATTGGATATGGACATAAACAATATGTCAGAAATGGAATTCAGGGTAGAATTATCCAGGCAATGGCTAAGTTGGAAAAGACCATCAGTGGCAATATAGAATCTCTACGGGCTGAAATGAGAGCCCACCTGGCAGAGGTTAAAAATGCTATCAATGAGATCCAATTGAATATAAATACTCTAACAGCTAGGTTAAGCAAAGTAGATCACATTAGTGATCTAGAAGACTGATTGATTGAGAAGGAGGAACAGGAGAAGTCCTAGAACAAACAGCTTAAAAGCCATGAAAACAGAATTAGGGAAATAAGTGGTGTCGTTAAATGTTCCAGTATCAGAGTTATTGGGGTCCCTGAGGGAGTAGAGAGAGAGAGAATGCTAGAAGATATAGTTGAACAAATCCTAGATAAAAATTTCCCTAATCTGGGAAAGGGAACAATTGTTCCCTTCAGAGAGTCAGAGATGACACCCCACAAGATCAGTGAGGCTAGAAAAACCTCCAGGCACATAATTGTGAAATTCACAAGTCATAAATTCAAACAATGTGTCTTAAAGGCAGCTAGTGGGAAGAGATCCCTTACATACAGAGGGAGGATCATCAGAATAACATCAGACCTGTCCACAGAAACCTTGTAAGCCAGAAAGGACTGGAAAGATATATTCAGGACATTAAATGAGAAAAATACTTTATTCAGCAATTCTGCCATTCAAAATGGATGGAGAGAGAAAGAGCTTCCAGTACTGGCAAGGTTTAAAAGATTATGTGACCACCAAGCCAGCACTAGAAGAAATATTGAGTGGGTTCGCTAAAAGAGAAAATAACCCAAGAGTGACATACAACAGAAATTTACAGAAGCAATCTATAGAAACAAGGACTTCACAGGCAAAATGTTGTCAATAAAAATGTATCTCTCAATAATCACTCTGAATGTGACTGGCCTAAATGCTTCCATAAAATGGCACAGGGTTGCAGACTGGATAAAATGACAGGACCACATCCATATGCTGTCTACAAGAGACTCATTTTGAATCTAAAGATACATCCAGCTTGAAAGCAAGGAGAGAGAGAACCATCTTTCATGCCAGCCAGCCTCTAAAGAAAGCTGGCGTAGTGATTCTTACATCAGACAAATTAGATTTAAAGCTAAAAACTGTAGTCAGAGATATAGAAGGACACGGCATCATTCTTAAATGAAGAAGATCTAACAATTGTAAATATTTATGACCCCAACATGGGAGCGGCCAACTCCGTAAGCCAACTGTTAATCAAAATAAAGAGTCATAGTGATACAAATACATTAATTGTAGGGGAACTTAACATGCCACTCTCAGCAATAGACAGTTGAATAGACAGAGAATCCACAAATAAACAAGAGGTTTGAATGATGCATTGGACCAGATAGATCTCATAGATATATTTGGAACATTGAACCCTAAAACAACAGAATACTCATTCTTTTTGAATGCACATGGAACTTTCTTCAGAATAGAGGTGCACAAACAATGAATCTTGGAACACTGAATAAATAAAATACAATTAATTATTTAAAAAAGAGGCTAAGCTTGAAATAATGCCTACTCTTTGTTTAGCAGGAATGTCTCTATTTTGTTCAGTCCGTATTTACTTTCTGAATTCATCCACTAAGAATTTTTTCTCTGGCTTTGGTGTTTTAATCCTCTATTACCTTCTGTTCCATTATCAGGTTGACAGCAAATGTTGCTAACTTTCATAGAAAAGTGTGAGATAAAGAGGAAAGACTGACTTTGGCTGCCTTAAAAGGAGCCTTGGTCTGTCAGTTACTAGGAAGAATGATTACCCTTGGATAATGGATGAATATTTCAACTGGTTAAATATAATTTTTCAAAAAACGAGATTTTACATAAATAAGAATAGTCTAAAGTTGATTGCTATTCTTGTTATAACTTCAAGAAGAACAGTCACTATATTTTCCTCTATTTTTTGATTCATTATAAATTCATTCTATCACTATCAGGATTAAGAAACAGATACTTTCAAAAGTGGTTTTGATGACTTAGCAACTTTTTACATACAAAAACAAGTCACCAAATAAATTTCTATAATCACATATAGAAAACAGGCAATTGACTGTTTCAATGGTTAAGTATTGAGCAATAATAAGCATATTATTCTGAAACAGCTTTTTTTCTTTCTTTCACAATTTTTAAAGAGATTTACTTAAGCAATTATTCAAAGGCAGTAAGAACGAAATGCAAAATCTTTAATGAGATGAGAAACTGTTCAGGAACTCCATTGCTTTACATACAATCATACAAAAGCCCTGCCATGTTTCTTCAGGACCGGTATCTTGGAATGCCTCCAGTCATGATTAACTACATCAAAAGTCCACCTACCATCTAAGTTAATATCACAATCAAGCCGAGTCTAGGCAGAATACAGAGATGGGAGAAGATAAGCAGATGCTCATAAATAAGATTTCTGTGAAAAGCTATAATGCAAGGGCATTTGTATTAAAAAAAATCCTCAGTTGAAAGTTTTGCAAACATTGTAAAGCATCACTTATTATTCTGCATGAGTGTCAAAATTCATTTAACTAACAGATCACTTTTATCTATTAAAATAAAAAAAACACTTAAATATGTCAATTGGAATTACACAGTGTTTTTTATTCTCTAGTGATAGGAAAAACATTACCACTTCCCTTTAACCTTAGTTGCAACAATAGAATGAAATATTCTTACACATTTGACAATTTTAAATTATTATTAATGTTTTCTGAAATTTAAGGAGTTTTGAAAGGAACACACACAAAAAAAATCCCATGGCACTTTTAGGTTCAGGAAATTGTGAAAATTTTAAGAGAATGTCTGATCTTGAAAGTATTCCAGCTTACTTTCGAGAGTCATGAAAGAGCTCTTTAGTTTGGAGAAGTTTTATATTCTTAGTGAACATCCAATCTCCAGAGTCCCAGACTAAATGGAGCCAACATTGACTCTTCAGAGTTCTTTTTACCCATAGTCTTTCACGATCAGTGAATTTGAATGAAAACAATTTAATAGGGGTGCCTGGGTGGCTCAGTGGTTAAGCCTCTGCCTTCAGCTCAGGTCATGATCCCAGAGCCCCCTGATTGAGCCCTGCGTGGGGCTGCCTGCTGGCGGGAAGTCTGCTTCTCCTTCTCTCACTCCTGCTGCTTATGTCCCCTCTCTGGCTGTGTTTCTCTCTGTCAAATAAATAAAATCTTTTAAAAAATTAATATTATGAATTTATGCATGTGCAAATGTCAATATATTCCCTTCCTAAGCCAAGCCAAAAACTATTGCCAATAATGATTTTCTCACTTTCTGGACAGATCATATATTCTTATTGCTTATTGATTTAAATTGTTTTAAAATGTCTTTCTTTAAATTCCAAAATCACTTAAACAGGACATTTTAAAGAATTTTAGACTTCTTAAATGTATACTGGAAGAAGAGAATATTAGGAATTAAGTAATCCATACACATTCTTGGAAACTAACTGGTGCCTGCTCTAGTTTTTACACATTATGCCAAAGAGACCCTTGAGAATATAAATATTTTCCCAGGGTGTCAGAATATAAGCCAGTGGATATTGGTTGGGTAACAAGAATGGTGGTTCTTAGGGGAAAATTTGAGTGATATTATTTTTCTTATAACTTATCAGACATGTGCTGTCATATATTTCACATTTTTTTTTCAATTACTGACATTAATTTTAGTAGACTCCAACATGCTGGGGGGATTCTCATTTTGTCTGATCAGTTTTCTCTGAAATTCTGTGCTGGATTTCACATATGTCAGGCTCTTTTGAGGTAAAAGTAGAATTTTAAATACCAAAAACATTTAAATGTGCAAGCTAATGTTTTAAAGATCCTTAATTTGTGGCTCAGTCCTTAAGCATCTGCCTTCAGCTCAGGTCATGATCCTAGGGTCCTGGGATCAAGTCCCACATGGGGCTCTCTGCCCAGCGGTAAGCCTGCTTCTCTCTCTCCCACTCCCTTTGCTTGTGTTCCCTCTCTCACTGTCTCTCTCTCTGTGTCAAATAAATAAATAAATAATATTACAAAAAAACGATCCTTCTATTAACTTAATAAACTCTATGTTTTAATGGGAGACACTGATCAGTAGCCTTTGAGATAAATTAAATAGTACTCTAATGTCACAAACTACAATTTTTGTTTTAAATATACCAGGTCTACCATTATTATAATCTTTAGCATCACTTATATTTATTGAGCACACACCATGTGTCTGATATTATACGAGGAGCTTTAAGAACATATGCAGTAATACTCAAAATATATATTTATTCATGCAAATTAAGGCTTTGAGTATATTAGGAACTGAATCAGAAACACATACACCAAGAACCATTGAATAGTGAAATATCAGATAAAATGAGAGTAGAAAATGTTATGGACTTATTAGTATAGTTATAGTATAGTTTAGTTTTGTATTGTTTCTCAATACTTCACCTTTTTTGGTCAAGAGTTACTGATAAATGTGGTTTGAGGGGGAGAATAGTGTAATGGAAGGGTACAGGCTTTAGAGTCAGTCAAATCTTGGATCAAATTCAGGTTCTGTAACCATAAGCAAATCAGTTAAACTTGCTTAGTATCAGGTTCTTTATGTGAAAAAATATCAAGATATAACAAAAAATAACACCTAAGACAGTGATCATTAGGTTCATCATAATAACAATATACAATGTTAACTCAAATGCAAAGACTATAGTGAAAAATAAGTAAATATTAGTTCTAGCACATATATTTTAATAATAATCTTTAAGTAGTCTGTGAATTAATCACTTAAATGTTTATACATGTAATATGGTAATGTCCACATTTTTATTTCTGCTGTGAGTGAATACTTTACTTAAAATATTTAAAAAGACTGAATGTGAAAAGGATAATAGCTTTGTATTAATTCTGGTGATATTTTTCCCCTGGGGGGAAAATGGAAAGGATGAGATCACAATATAATAAAGATATTGTATTACCGAAAGGATCAGCCAGCTGAAAATAAAAGTCCAGGGGTACTATGTTAAAAAAAATCACATCCCAAATAGACATTGATTTGCATTTTTCCTGGTCCTATATTATAAGAATAAAGAAACTCTCTTTAAAATGGAATTACATCAAAATCAAATATTAGTGAGATAGACAAAATGTACTCATCTCTCCTAGGTCAATATGTTTATACTGCGGACATTGACATACTTAGTCTCAGGTACACATTGCATTGCAAACATGATATGAAAACTGTCCAAATTTTTGTTGTTTTCAATTTGGTTTTTATTAAACATCATTTAGATGATTGGCCTATTGATTGAACTTGAAAATATATTTTCTTATGACAGCTTTTATTGGTATTTAATATTTGTATTTATTGCAAATATTTCAGAATGACTACTTTTTACTATGTGAAATTATTACTATCATTATTTTTATAATTTACATAACATAAAATTCACCTTTTTTGTTTCAAGTTTTTATTTGAATTCAAGTTAGTTAATGAACAATGTAATACTAGCTTCAAGAATAGATTTTAGTGATTTTTAGTTTTTAAAGAGCAATCATTCTTTTTTTAAAAGATTTTATTTATTTATTTGACAGAGAAACATATCTAGAGAGGAACACAAGCAGGGGAGTGAGAGAGTGAGAAGCAGGCCTCCTGCCAAACAGGGAGCCCAATGTGGGGATTGATCCCCGGACTCTGGGATCATGACTGGAGCTGAAGGCAGACACTTAAAGACTGAGCCACCCAGGTGCATGAAATTAGTGATTCTTATCACTAAATTACTAAATATCACTTACATATAATATCCACTGCTCATCACAAGTGCCCTCTTGAATGCCCATCACCCATTTAGTCCATCCCCCAACCACCTCCCCTTCAGCAACCCTCAATTTGTTCTCTATAGTTAAAAGTCACTTATGGTTTCTCTCTCTCTATCTATCTATCATCTATCTATCATCTATCTATCTATCTATCTATCTATCTATCTATCTATCTATCATCTATCTATCTCTCTACTTTTAACATTTATAGGCAACTCTTTAATTTAATTTGGGAACAGAGAGGAGAGGTCATCAAACCACTCTTTCTGTGGATTTGTGCAGTTAAATCTTTCAAAGAATGAAGAGTGAAATCAAGTCATTTCTCCTGGAATTTCCCTTCATCTTATTTTTCTTTATTGTAATATTACATATAAATGTGTGAGTATATGGGCATTATAAAAGAGAACGTATATCCTGTGAGGGAATTAATCAGACAATAAATAAAAAACACTAGAGAAGTTAAAAATCTGAACTTGGGGGAGGGTGGGAGGCAATGCATTCTTTTCACACTACTGTTACTGGCCATGCAACTGTCCTCAAAGGCGGCAACGGAACAAGTGAGTCATTTAGCTGCAGGATGGAGATGGGGTCTTGGCTTTATAGCTGTTAATGTCTTTGGAATTGGGTTGGGCATCTAGTGCCTTTTCCAGAGTTGGCAAGAGAAGGTAAGTCCAATTTGGTTTTCAAGATAAGTTTCAATTTGGTTTTAGTTAGCCCCATGGCCAGCAGCTCATGGAGGGACACTCTGTCATGGGCATACACCCAGTTCTTCCCAGTCCTGTCACAGCATTTGGGGCCACTGGATGGTGAAGATAACTAGATCTGCTTGTTTGGGGTCTGATTTTTGATCACATAGTTCCTAAATCTCCACTCAGTTTAAACATTAAAACGCCACTCCCAAATGAGACATCATCAGTCTTTGAATGTGTAAGGCTTGTCTGCGAGGTCTTTGAAAAACTCTGCTAAGGAGTCCAGTGTTTTCTCTGCCAGTCTTTCATAGGTCATCTCCTTCAGAGAGCCAGGGTTGCCTAAAGTTCCGGCTGTCCTCATATTCATCAAACAGACACCGCTTTTGTCCATACAGGATCTGATCCAGGCGATGGAGGCTCAGGAGACCATGACTGGGTATGCCAGATGCTCTGTCCAGATGCTCAGGCCCGGACCATAGAACAGGTCCTTCCTCCCCCACTGAACTGGCCCCAAATGAGTCTGAGATCGAGGGACACCCAGTGGTGCAGGGGGATCGCAGCCACATCGTCTCCCAGTGTCCACTGCTTCCCTCTCTTTTTTTCTTCACTTCCTTCTATATACCTCTACATTCATTTGTTTTCTTTCTTAAATTTAACATATGAGTGAAATCATATGGTATTTCTTTCTCTGGCTAACTTGTTTTGCTTAGCATAATATGCTCTAGTTCTATTCACATTGTTGCAAATGGCAAGAGTCTATTTTCTGATGGCTGAGTAATCTTCTGTTTCATATATATATATATACCACTACTTCATTACCCATTCATCAGTTAATAGACATTTGGGCTCTTTACATAATTTTGCTATTGTTGATAATGTTGCTATAAACATCAGGTTGAATATACCCCTTCAAATCAACATTTTTGTATACTTTGTGTAAATACCTAATAGTGCAGTTGATGTGTCATAGGGTAGTTCTATTCTTAACTTTTTGAGGAATCTCCATACTGTTTTTCAGAGTGACTGCACCAGTTTGCATTGCCACCACCAGTGTAAGAGTGTTCCCCTTTCTCTGCATCCAGGCCAACATCTATTGTTTCCTATGTTGTTAATTTTAGCCATTGTCACATGTGTGATGTGATATCTAATTAAAATTTCAGTTTATATTTCCCTGCCAATGATTATTACTACTTATTTTATATGTGGATTGGGGCAAGCTGTTTCAACATTCCTAGGCTTCACTTTCTTCTTATGCCAATGAGGAGTGAACTAAATGATTTTGCATCTCTACCATTTCATAATTTGACAATTCTAAGAATAATACTGCAGTTGCTTATACTTGGTAAGGATGATAGAGTAGACTGGAAAATGTTGAATACAGTTTAAATAACAATAAATGTTTTTGAAAGTCTTCTGAATTATAAAGAAGTATGTAAGCATAAGAAATTATTAAACTTTAATAAGTTTAATTTGAGAAATAAATAAAAAAGAGGAAACACAAATCCTGAATGTGCCTAGGACCAAATTTAAGCACCTTTTTGGGCATAAGTATTTACTTTTCATACTACTTATTCTCTAAAAGGTAGAGAAGGTTGTGGTAATAATCATAATAACAGCAGCAGCAGTCATAGTAGTAATACCTGCTATTGACTGAACATCCACTGGATATCAATTACTGCATTATATGTATCTATGTATTTATATCAGTCTTTCTATACATATGTACATGCTTTAAATTATAAGGTAGATATCATTCTCCTCAGCTTACTGATAGAGAAGAAATAAGGGGAAACAGGTAGATAACTTGCTTAAGGTTTAAAACTAGTCAATATCAGATCTGAGGTTCTATCCTCAGACCATTTTACTTCCTTCAAAATGTACTTTTAATAACTGTCTTGAGGCTGCAAATGTCTCCTTTCACTTTCCTTATTTCTTATTTCCTCCTTCCCTTCCTACTCCAATTTTTGTTTCAGATTACTGCTTTTTTATTTTAAACTACTGACAAAAGACAAACCTTAAAGCTATAAACTCTACATAGTGACTTGCTCTGATCAAATGCTGGTTATGAGAATATGGAATGCAGCAAATATATATATATATTATATTTATATAATTTTTTAAATTTAAAATGTATGTTATTTTTTTGGTGTTCCAATACCCATTTTTTATGAACCACACCTAGTGCTTCATGCAATGCATGCCCTCCTTAATACACATGACTAGGCTCAACCATACCCCACCCCCTTCCCTTTCAAACCCTTCAGAAAGTTTCTCAGAATCCAAAGTTTCTCATGCTTCATCTTCCTCTCTGACTAACCCCAGTTCACATTTACTTTCCTTCTCTCATTCTCTCCTTGTGCTCCCCAAGTAAGTGATACCATATGGTATTTGACTTTCTCTGCTTGGCTTATTCACTCAGCATAATCTCCTCAAATACTGTCCATGTTGCTACAAGACTTAAGTATTATCCTTTCTGATGGAGGCATAATATTCCATTGTATATATGGACCATAGTTTCTTTTTTAAAATATTTTTTTAAGTTTTTATTTATTTGACAGAGAGAAACACAGTGAGAGAGGGAACACAAGCAGAGGGACTGAGAGAGGGAGAAGCGGGCTTCCTGCTGAGCCAGAAGCCTGATGTGGGGCTCGATCCCAGGTCTCCAGGATCATGACCTGAGCTGAAAGCAGTCGCTTAACCAACTGAGCCACCAGGGCACCCCTGGACCATAGTTTCTTTATCCATTCATCTGTCGAAGGGCACCTTGGCTCTTTCCAGAGTTTGGAGATTGTGGCCATTGCTGCAATGAACACTGGGGTACATATGACCCTTTCTTTCACTACATCTGTATCTTTGGTGTAAATAACCAGTAGTGCAATTGCAGGGTCATAGGGTAGCTCTATTTTTATTTTTTAAAGAAATATCCATACTGTTTTCCAAAGTGGCTGCATCCACTTGCATTCCCAAAATCAGTATAAGAGGTCTCCTTTCTCCACATCCTCTCCAACACTTGTTGTTTCCTGTTCTATTAATTTTGTCCATTCTAACTGGTGTAAGGTGGTATCTCAATGTGGTTTTGATTTGAATTTCCCTGATGGCTAATGATGATGAACATTTTTTCATGTGTCTGCTAGCTATTTGTATGTCTTTTATGGAGAAGTGCCTTTTCAGATCTCTTGCCCATTTTTTGATGTGATCACCCTTTTTTGGTTGTTGAGTTGGAGGAGATCTTTATAGATCTTGGATATCAGCCATTTGCTTGTAGTGTCATTTGGGAATATCTTCTCCCATTCCGTGGGTTGCCTCTGTTTTGTTGACAGTTTCCTTTGCTGTACAGAAGCTTTTTATTTTGATGAAGTCTGTAAAGTCCACTTTCACTTTAGATTTCTTTGCCTTTGGAGATTTGTCTTGAAAGAAGTTGCTGTGGCTGATGTCAAAGAGGTTACTGCCTATGTTCTCCTCTAGGATTTTGATAGATTCTTGTCTCACATTGAGGTCTTTCACCCATTTCAAATTTATCTTTGTGTGTGGCATAGAAAATGGTTGAATTTCATTCTTTTATATGTGTCTGTCCAGTCTTCCCAGCACCATTTAATGAAAATACTGTCTTTTTTCCACTGGATATTTTTTTTCCTGCTTTGTCGAGTATTATTTAGTCATAGAGTTGTGGGTCCATATCTGGACTCTCTACTTGGTTCCATTCGTCTATGTGTCTGTTTTTATGCCAGTACCATACTGTCTTGGAGATCACAGCTTTGTAATACAGCTTGAAATCAGGTAATGTGATGCCCCCTGCTTTGTTTTTCTTTTGCAACATTTCCTTAGTAATTTGGGGTCATTTCTGGTTCCATATAAATTGATGATTATTTGTTCCAGCACTTTCAAAAATGTTGGTGGAATTTTGATCGGGATGGAATTGAAAGTATAGATTGCTCATGCCGTATAGACATTTTAGCAGTGTTTATTGTTTGGATCCATGAGGATGAAATGCTTTCCCATCTTTTTGTGTCTTCTTCAATTTCTTTCATGAGTGTTCTGTAGTTCCTAGAGTACAGATCCTTAAATTCTTTGATTAGGTTTATTCCTAGGTGTCTTAAGGTTTTGGGTGCTATAATAAATTGAATCAATTATCTGATTTCCCTTTCTATATTTTCATTGTTGGTATATAAGAATGCAACTGATTTCTGTGCATTGATTTTGTATCCTGTCACATTACTGAATCATTGTATGAGTGCTAGTAGTTTTGAGGTAGAGTCTTTGGGTTTTTCATATAAAGGATCATGTCATCTACAAGGAGAGAGAGTTTAACTTCTTCTTTGCCAATTTGAATACCTTTTATTTATTTTTGTTTTCTGATTGCTGTTGCTAGGACTTCTAACATTATGTTGAATAGTAGTGGCGAGAGTGGGCATCCTTGTCTTGTTCCTGATCTCAATTGGAAGGTGTCAGTTTTTCCATTGAGAATGATATTTGCTGTGGGTTTTTCATAGATAGATTTTTTGAGGTTGAGGAATTTTTCCTCTCTCCCTGTATAATGAAGGGTATTAATCAGGAACTGATGGTGTACATTGTCAAATGATTTTCCTGCATCAACTGGGAGGGCCATGTGGTTCTTCTCTCTTCTCTTATTGACTTGTTCTATCACATCGATTGATTTGCCAACATTGAACCATCCTTGCATCCCAGGAAAAATCTTACTAGGTCATGGTGGATACCCTATTTAATGTACTGTTGGGTGGTATTAGCTGGGATCTTGTTGACAATCTTGGTATCCATATTCATCAAGGATATTGGTCTGAAATTCTCCTTTTTGATGGGGTCTTTGCCTGGTTTGGAGATCAAGGTAATGCTGGTATCATAGAAAGAATCTGGAAGTTTTCCTTTTGTTTCTATTTTTTGAAACAGCTTCAGAAGAATCGGTACTATTTTTCCTTTAATATTTGGTAGAATTCCCCAAGGAATCCATCAGGTCCTAGGCTCTTGTTTTTTGGGAGACTTTTGATAATTGCTTCAACCACATTACTAGATACTGGTCTATTCAGGTTGTACATTTATTCCTGTTTCAGTCGTGGAAGTTTATAGGTTTCTGCGAATGCATCCATTTCTTCTAGGTTGTTTAACTTATTGGGATATAACTGTTGATAACAATTTCTGATATTGTTTCATTTTCCTTGGTATTAATCCTGATCTCTCTCTTTTCATTCATAATTTTATTAATTTGTCTCCTCTCTTTTTTGGGGGGAGTTAATTTGGCCAGTGGCTTATCAATCTTATTTATTCTTTCAAGGAACCAGCTTCTTTTTTCATTGAACAGTTCTATGGTATCTCTTGATTCTAACTCATTGATCTCTGCTCTAATTTTAATTATTTCCTTTCTTCTGTGTGGGGTCAGCTTAATTTGTTGTTGATTTTCAAGTTCCCTAAGGTGTAAAGAGAGTTGATGTATTCTAGATTTTCAATTTTTTTGAGTCAGACTGGATGGCTATGTATTTCTCCCTTAGAACTGCCTTTGCTGTATCCCATAAGTTTTAAGCTGATATGTCTTCATTCTCATTGGTTTCCATGAAGTGTTTATGTTCTTTGATTTCCTGGTTGACACAAACTTTTTTTTTAAGATTTTATTTATTTGACAGAGAGAAACACAGCCAGAGAGGAAACACAAGCAGAGGGACTGAGAGAGGGAGAAGCAGGCTTCCCACTGAACAGGGAGCCTGATGTGGGGCTCATTCCAGGGTCTCTGGGATCATGACCTGAGCCGAAGGCAGTCGCTTAACCAACTGAGCCACCCAGGTGCCCCTGATACAAACTTTCTTGAGCAAGATGGTCTTTAACTTCCAAGTGTTTGAATTCTTTCCAAACTTTTTGTTGTGGTTGAGTTCCAATTTCAAAGCATTGTGGTCAAAGAATATGCAGGCAATAATCTCAATCTTTTGGTGTCAGTTGAGCCCTGATTTGTGACCCCGTATGTGGTCGATTCTGGGGAAAGTTCCATGTGAACTTGAGAAGGATGAGTATTCTGTTGTTTTAGGCTGGAATGTTCTATATATATCTACGAGGTCCATCTGGTCCAAGGTGTCATTTAATGCTCTTGTTTCTTTGTTGGTTTCCTGCTTAGATGATCTGTCTATTGCTGAGAGTGGTGTGTTAAGATCCTCTACAATTAATGTATTAGCATCAATATGACTCCTATTTTTCTTAACAGTTGGCTTATGTAGTTGATTGCTCCCATGCTGGAAGCATAAATATTTACAATCATTAGATCTTCTTGGTGGATAGACCCTTCAAGAATGATGTAGTATCTTTCTGCATCTCTGACTACACTCTTTAGCTTAAAACCTAATTTATCTGATATGATACTACTCCACTTTTTTGAGACCCATTGGCACGAAAGATGCTTCTCCATCCCTTCACTTTCAGTCTGGATGTATCTTTAGATTCAAAATGCATCTCTTGTAGACAGCATATGGACAGGTCTTGTCATTTTATCCAGTCTTAAATGCTGTGCCATTTTCTGTAAGCTTTTAGGCCATTCACATTGAGAGTGGTTATTGAAAGATAAGTTTTTATTGACAGTGTGTTGCCTATGAATTCCCTCTTTCTACAGATTGCCTCTGTAAATGTCTGTTCTATGGTCACTCTTGGGTTCTTTCCTTTTTTTGTAGAAGCCCCCTTAATATTTCTTGTAATGCTGGCTTGATAGTCACATAATCTTTTTAAATTGATTTTTAGTTTTCTGTAACCAAGCCACCCTATCCCTCCCCCCACCCTCCAACAACCCTCAGTTTGTTTCCTGAGTTTAACAGTCTCTTATGGTTTGTCTCCCTTCCCAGTCCCATCTTGTTTCATATTTTCCCTCCCTACTCTCCATGACCCCCTATCCTCATTCTCTAATTCCTCATATCAAAGAGATCATATGATAATTGTCTTTCTCTGATTAACTTATTTCAGTCAGCATAATAACATTGTTCCATCCATGTTGTTCCAAATGGCAGGATTTCATTCTTTTTGATGGCTGCATAGTATTCCATTTTATGGAATCTATGGAGTCACATAATCTTTTAAACTTTGCCAGTTTTGCAAGATCTTTACCTCTCCATCCATTTTGAATATTAGAATTGCTGGATAATGTATTCTTGGCTGCTGCATGTTCTTCTCATTTAGTGCCCTGAATTTGTCTTGCCTGTCCTTTCTGGCTGGACAGATTTCTGTGGACATGTCTGATGTTAATCTGATGGTCCTCCTTCTGTATGTAAGGTATCTTTCCGGGGTGCCTGGGTGGCTCGGTTGCTTAAGCGACTGCCTTCAGCTCAGGTCATGATCCCGGAGACCTGTGCTCAAGCCCCACATCGGGTTTCCTGCTCGGCAGGAAGCTTGCTTCTCCCTCTCTCACTCCCCCTGCTTGTGTTTCCTCTCTAGCTGTGTTTCTTGCTTTCAAATAAATACAATCTATAAATTAAAAAAAAAAAGGTATCTTTCCCCCTAGTTGCCTTTAAGACATATTCTTTGAATTTATGATTCGTGAATTCCACAATTATGTGCCTGGAGGTTTTTCTAGCCTCATTGATCTTGGGGGTGTCCTCTTTGCCTCTAGGGCATGAATACTTGTTTCATTCCTTAGATTAGGGAAATTTTCATCCAGGGTTGTTCAATTATATCTTCTAGTCTTCTCTCTCTCTCTCTAACCCTTGAGGTATACCAATAATTCTGATATTGAAACATTTCATGGTGTCACTTATTTCCCTAATTCTGTTTCCATGGCTTCTAAGCTCTTCATTATAGATCTCCTCCTGCTCTCTCTTTTCTATATGTCTGTCTTCTAGATCACTAATTCAATCTTCTGCCTCTTACTCTGGCTGTTAAAGTATTTAGATTAGATTGGATCTCACTGATAACATTTTTTATTTCTTCCAGATCAGCTCTCACTTCTGCCCTTAGATATTCTAGGTTGTCACTAATGTTCTTTTTTAATCTAGCCGTTGCCTGGATAATTGTTACCCTGAATTCTGTTTCCGACATATTATGTCCATATCCAATAGTTCAGTGGAGGAGGTCACAGTCTCTGTATTTTTCTCTGTTGGGTTTTCCTCCTCCTAGTCATTTTGGTGAGAGGTGTTTGAGGGGCTGTATAGCTGAATATATAAACTACAGTCTAGGCAAGGTGCCCCTTGGAACATTTCAGAGCAATTGGAAATCACCACCAAAAAGAAAGAAAAATGAAAAAGAGAGAGAAAAAGAGAAAAAGAAAAAAAGAATAAAACCAGCCAAAATGGGCCCCAAAAGTACAGTTTGTAAGGTATTGAAACAAAAATGAACAAACAAGAAGACCAACAAAAATAAAAGAAAAGAAAAGAAAAAACAAATCCCAGCCAAAACAACCCCCTAGAATAATATTTGTATAATACAAAACAAAAACAAATACACATAAACACTGACAGAAGAATAATATGGGAAGGTGATTTCAAACCCTCAATGTGGGTGAGGCAAGTATTTCAGTTCTTCCTGGGTGTACCTTATTATCTCTGTTAGAAGACTCAACTTTCCAGAGATATAGGGAAATTAAAACTGTTTTATGTATAGTGGTAGTATTTAATAGAGAAAAAGGATTACCTTGAAGCTTATATCTATCTGTATATTAAAAAATAAAAAAAGAAACAAAAGTATATGTATGAAAAAATTAAGTTAAAAAGTTATAATGGAATATGTTGTATTAAACATCTAGTTGTAATAATAAGTAGCTTAAAAAATAAAAGAACAAGAATCATGAGAATGAATCTAAATAAAAAATGTAAAGAAAAGTTTTATCTATAAAATATACACTTTTTGAGTCAGTACCGGGAATTTAATATATTGTTTTTCCCTGATGTTGCAGTTTTACAGTTTTTTGGAGATCCTGTGGTTGTTGTCCTCTTGTTATTTTGGCTTGTCTTCTGGGGGAAGGTCCTGCCACGTTGCTTCTCAGTCAGTCTTCCTTGGGCTGAGTCACCCCGTCCTCTATCAAGTAGTTGGGCTCTGTGGCAACTGGTATTTTAGGCTTTTGTTTCCTCCAGGTTTTTGTTCTTTGGCGAATATTTGCAGCTTTTCAGAGGGTTAGTGGAAAGTAAAGTATCTGCACCCACAACTCCACCTCAGAGAGAAGCCTCAGTCTGTTCCCCTCTGGATAGTCCAGGACATACAGACTCCTTTTTGCAAACTCCGCTGAATACCTCAACCTTGCGCAGGTAGTGGGCACCCCCAGTCACCATCTCAGTGGTCCCCCAAGGCCCCTGCTTATCTCTGCACCCCTGTGCCACTAATACCATGAGCAATATTGGTCTGGGTTAGCCCAATTCCAGTGACTGCCATTCAGGGACTGCTGTCTGGAGCCCACACCTATGCCATTTGTGCTGAGTCCTGGCAGCAATGCAGGCTGGGGAGGGCTGCAGAGCCTGAGACCTGCATGTGGCTGCAGCAGGCTCTCTTAGGCACAGGCAGGTGCACCCAGCCCCAGAGGTGGTGCAAGCTGCTGAAAGTCACGGGCTCAGGGACCAAAACCTGGAGTCCCCACCATGCTCTCTCAGGTGCAGGTGGGTGGGTGCTGGCTGTGAGCATTCTATGACTGTGGGTTTAGGTTAATGCCCATAGCTACCCAATTACACCAGTTGCCCCTTAACCCCCCTTTTTTGAGTAATTTTAACCAGACTCCAAGTTGATACTGGTCCCCAAGCACAGGGAACTTCTACATTGGGGTATTACTTTCCAATGGTTGCTTCTGGTGGCTCCCTCCCCCTTCTGTTTATCCTCTGATATCAGTCTGAGGGCTCCCACTCTGCTTTATCTCTCCACTGATGATCATCTGCCCACATAGAGATCCAGAAGTGCATAATCTTACATATCAGGCTGATTTCATGGATGTTCAGAGTGTTCTGGTAGATATTTAGCTCACTTCAGGGAAGCAGTTGATACAGGGTCTCCTATTTCTCCATCATCTTGCCCACTTATATATTTATTTATATTTTGCTTTGGGAAAGTCTAGGCCAGATTTGCTGACTGAAATTTTATATTTACCAGTGCATAGAATATTTACCAAATGCATAATGGGCTTTTTACAAAGGCTATGTCAGGTTAGTTGTGTCAGGTTAGTTGAGACATTGGTTCATGGTAGATAGCTACTATTTCTCAGAACTGTGATAGTGGTCAGTGAGCTTTTTTTTTCTCCCTAAAGTCTGAATTCAAATTTCAATTGAAAAAGTTGAATTAGAAATGAATTTTTTTCAATCATTCTGACAACAAAGTTGATCTTCATGACCAATGCATTAGGGACAATTAGGGATATTAATGGATTACTCAGAGTAAATCAAACTGTAAGCATGTATTACAATTGCATATAAACTAATATTTTATAGAGATATTAGTATATCCAGAGCTATTTATACTCATTAAGAAGGGGGGGAATGTAAATTTTTAGTTAAAAAGAAAGAATATTACTTGGGATTTGGGATAGTGAAAATACTGTGACAGTGCCCTGGAAGCATGGAAGTCCAAGTGCCTGTGTCATTCTTTGATGGCTCTATGTGGGTCAAACTAAGCTTGGCTTTTATCTTTGTTTCTTTTTCCCCTTTTCTCATCTTTTTCCATTATTGATTTCCTTTTTGATGCTTCTCATCTGTTCACTCAACAGCCTTTGTCTTAGTACAAACTATGACTCAGCCACCAGCTTGGTGTTAGGGATTCTGAAATGAAAACAAGAGAAAGCAAAACAGAAAGTCTACCCTTAAACACATCTCCACATCATGCCGCTATCTGATTCATTCAATTGCAAATATACTAATTATAAATGTCTCCGCTTTGCTAAATAATTCTAACTTTTAGTCTCAAACAGCTGCTAACCTAAGAACTTTTAAGAAATATCATATTACACTGAGTCAAAAAAAACTGCTTTAGTATATAAAAATATCTTGCTGGAAATTGTACAAATTGCCTTTTATGTACATCTCTCTCTTCCGTTCCCCAGCCCCTGGATCTCTGATGCTTTTTCCCTCCCTTTCCATACCTTAATTCACTAAAAGCCTGAGTAGCATAGGATGTCACTGTGATCATGGTAAAGAATATAACTGGTGTTGAAAAAGTATATATTTGTGTGAAAATGTATTTTATTTTCTTGTATTGCTTTCGGCCCTAACCATCTCTGTCTCTAATCTAAGGAGAGAAGCTGATATATTTTACTTGCTATTAAGTACAAACTTGGTTTCATTTAGATGAAAAGCCTCTATTATAGGACTATATCCTTTTTAACATAGTGCTAACCATCACATTGGCTGTTAATGGATAATAGTTAAATGTCATTAATTTGAAACACAAGAGACTATAAAAGATGGACTCTGAATTAAGTAGAGTATCTGTTATTTTATTTAAGAATAGGGCATGTGGTTAGCCAGGAAATTATAGTTATTCAGCAAATACAATTGACTAAATCTGAGTAATATTTATGTTGTAATAAACTATGCTAAACACTTTACAGTTTTTTTAAAGATTTTATTTTATTTATTTGACAGAGAGAAACACAGCTTGAGAGGGAACGCAAGCAGGGGGAGTGAAAGAGGGATAAACAGGCTTCCCACCAGGCAGAGAGCCTGATGTGGGGCTTGATCCTGGGTCTCTGGGATCATGACCTGAGCCAAAGGCAGTCACTTAACCAACTGAGCCACCCAGGCTCCCCAACACCTTACAGTTTTTAATGTGACTGTATCATAGTCATGCACTATTTCTACAGAAACAAATAGCCCTGAAAATGAAGAAAGTTGAGGGAAATTTAAAAGAAATTCACTATAGAATTTATGGAAATATATTATTCTAAAACACATTGAAGTAGTAATAAGAAGGTAATGTGCTGTGTTGACAAAAAAATAGGGATCAATACACTAATCAGAATTAATTTTATGCAGCTATGGGAACTATATTTAACATCTTAGAAAAATTACTCAGGGTTGAGATCTTATGAAAAAATCTGTGGTCAGAGAGCTGCATATCTATAAATTATGCCATTGGTTGCACAGTTCTCCAGATTCTTTCATTTAAGGGATAGTCTTTCAAGGTCAAGATAAATGCCAAACATAATATTTTCTCACTTGGCCACAGATGGTACAGCTGCAAGGGCTCAGAGGTATGGGGATATTGTTCTTTCTCCATGAAAAACAGTGTTTAAAACAATTTTCAAAAGATAGCTTATTTCCCTCCTACTTGAATTGACCTGTGAATACCATTAACTGTTATTTATTAGAGTATTTGTTGTTCAGGGGATTCAAACAAAAGATGTTTATTGAAATCTGGAAAAAAAATAACTTCAGCCTTTTTAATAGGCAAGATGTCTTTAACAAATGGCTCAGCAGTTGTAAGAAAATTTTTCACAGACCCAAAGCAACACAAATAATGACTTTAAAACACTGTTCTCAACTTACATATTTTGAAAAGGAAAAACAAATGATTTTGTGCTGCCTCCTTTCTTACTGTGCCTTTGAACAGACAATGAATTTCTGAAACTGACAACAAATAAGCCTGCTTCTTGATGGACATTGGATCGATGCCCCCCTTATTACCTTTGTATGAGTGAGGAACAATGCTGAACTTTACCTTTTGGTATTAAAACACCAAATACGAAGATGGAAATTAGTTTGGAAAGATACTCATTTTAGTCCTCTGTTATGTTGCCCATTGTACTTACCTCTAAACCATGAAGAAAAGGAGAGGCAATAATCAGTTTTTTTCAATTGACCAGTGAGAAAATAGATCTGTTAGTTCCATTAGAGACTTAAAGTGGATGGGATTTCAAAGCCTTGCCATGGTTATACCATTTTAAAAAAATGTTCTTTGTTTTTAATTAAAGGGGAGGAAGTTCTCTTTCTTTTATTTTCACTTTTTAATCTTAATGCCATTTGACAGTCTTGATTTTCCTAATGTTAGTATAACCTCACATGTTTCTGTGTATGGTTACCTGTTTTGAATAGTGTCTCAAGGTTATTTGTGGCCTAGAAGTAGATTTACTTTGATTTCTTATAATTTTATGACTTTTTCTTTAAGCGGTTCTTATTTTGGAAGCAGTTGTCAATGACCGAGGAATAGAATTTTTCTGCATGTGAAATACACTAACCAATACTGAAAAATATCCAAATACAATTACTCTATCCAAATAAAATATTCTGTCTTTTCAGTTTTGAATTTTTCAAAAGCCATGATTATCACTTTGATGTAGGTAGACTTCGAGTTGGTAGATTCAATCACAAACCCAGTGATAGTATATTTATATTACATCAGGTAGAGTGATAGATTCATGGGGCAGGAGTATCTTGAGAGTAAATTTTGTCTAAAGCATTGCCTTCGACTAAGAGCATACTCACATTATCTCAGATATAGAAATGGAATCCAGAATATTTTTCAGTAAAGTATTCTAAGTTTATAAACTGTTTAAGTTTCTTCTTACTATTTTAAGAGACCAGAAAGCCATAGCATTTATCAATTTGGAGAGATTTCATACTGATATCATTTTGTCTTTAGAGGAAGTATCCAAAAGATCTTAGTAATAAATCAGGAAGAAATATATTTTTAGATACTTGAAGGAGAAAATATAGACACCTGGTAAGAATCTATTATCTTTATAGACAAATGATGCCTTCTTTCTATCTAAGTTTTTGCTTTAGAAACATCATTAATTCAGCTGACATCAAGAGTTTGTTCCCTTCACAGTATAATTATCTTTATTTTGTTTCCTGGCCATAGACTTTACCTGTAATTCAAATTAATTATATTAAAATATGTATTATAATGTTTAGGGTGATCCAAAGGGGCAATGTGAATGGATCAGCACACTGTGTCTCTCTTACTTGAAGAAACATCTGTAGTATTAATAGTTTCAATTGTATGGCTTCCTTATAAAGAACAGCCCATGCAATTGCAGCAGTGGGAGATGTCTATGGTAACATGTATGTTTATTTGGTTTATCTCTGTTATGTCTACATAATATTTGACAAGAAGGTCATAAAAAACAAAAAGTCTTTTAGTTATCATATAGGGTCAATAAAGTCACTTTTTATCCAGTGATTTTCTCAAAAGATCTCCAAAGATAGGCACTCATGCTAATTCTAATGATGGCTTTGCAATTGCTATTTATGTCAGCGATTTACCTAAGCTAGCCATATGCAGCAAAAGAAAGGCATATTTTCCCACCAAATCAGTGACAGGCATTGTGTTTTACATCTCCCCCAAACTGGTACTTTGGAACAAGAGTTATAGTGGCTATCTACCAGTAGCAGCAGCCATCAGATCATTCTGATATTTAAAACTGCCTTACCAATCACAGGCCTGTGAAAACTGCTCTTTTCCAAAGTGTATTCAGTTTAACTATTTCTTCACTTGTATTTGCAGTCTAAAGATGCTACACTAAACTATTGATTTTCTCAGAAGTCATGTTCTCCTACCAGATTATTTCTTGTGCTTTTATTAATTGGTGTACTGGTTGTCAATCATAAGCCACTCCACAAGTAAAGGAATAGTCTTTAAAGATAAACTCAAAATGGATGAAGAACTCAATGTGAGACAGGGATACATCAAAATCCTTGAGGAGAACACAGGCAGCAACCTCTTTGACATTGGCTGGATACTTGACACTGTCAACTTGGATACAAGTATTCTAGATATCATTTTTAAGGAATAATTTAGTTGTAAGTAACAAACAGCTACTTATATCACTTCAGATATAACAGGCATTTATTAAAAGAATAATATACGTAGTTTAATGAACATCCATCCTTCCAACTTATCAGCCAGAAATAGTGGGATAATCTTTTATCTCTCCCTGTTTCTCATGCCATATATCTGATTTGCGAGTAAATAGCAGTGATTTACAACTAGCCACTCTCACCATGTCTAGTGCTGTAACTCTAATCCTAGCCACAATACTTTTTCATTTGTATTTTTGCCACAGCCTCTAAATTACATCCATGCTTCACCCTTGGCCAACAGCTATTATAACTCCTTACATTTAAATTGGATCAAATAATTCTTTTTAATTTTTTAAAAAAATATTTTGCTTATTTGTCAGAGAGAAAGAGAGAGAGAGAGAGAGAGAGAGAGAGAGCGAGCACAAGCAGCAGCAGTGGCAGGCAGAGGGAGAAGCAGGCTTCCTGCTGAGCAAGGAGCCAGATGTCATACTGAATTCTAGGATTCTGCAATCATGACCTGACCTGAAGACAGATACTTAACCAAATGAGTATCCAAGCCTCCGACGTTTTTTTTTTTTTTTAATTTTTAAAATTATTTTTCACTTCATTGTAGTTTGTGGATACTACATTTTATAAATTTAATTGTTTTTTTAAAAATGTGGGTAAAATTGACTCACAATGTTACATTAGTTTCATGTATACAACATAGTGATTCAAAAACTATACATTACGCCACACTCACAACAAGTATAGCTACCATCTATCTTTTGATCAATGTTGTCTAATAGTTCCACATTTTACTTAAGGTTTAAGCCAAAATCCTATCAATGATCTACAAGGCCCTACATAATCTACCACCTTTGCCTCATGTCCTTAACTTTATCTCCTAATATTCTCTTTGCTTTATTTCAGCTCATTTAACTCTACCCATATTTGCATCCTTGATATTATTACTTGAATATTCCAGGCACACTCCTACATTAATCTCTTTGTCTTGGATCTTTTGTATGTATGAAAACCTTTTCCTCCCCTCCCACCCTCCACATACCTATAGGAACAAATCCTTTACTTCTTTCACATCTTTATTTAAATGTTACCATACTCACCAACCCATTTACTCCACCTACACACTACATTGTTAGTATCCTTTATACTTACTTTTTCTTATTTTTTGATAGTACTTGTCACCTTTGCCACTTGTGTAATTTACTTTTAATGTTTATTGTTTCCTGTCTATCACCTAACACTAAAATATAATATCCATGACCACAAAGGCATTTATTTTATTCACCAATATATTATTGATGCTTAGAATAATATTTAGTATACATTAGTTATTCAAGTAATATTTGTTAAGCAAAGGAAAAAATAATGTACAGAAAAATGGGTGATTGAAAAGATAGAAAATAGAAGAGTGCAGGATGAAGTGGAAAGTGACTATATAATGTGGGGAACTAAAGGAACTTTCTTTTCCTTTTTTAAGATTTTATTTATTTATTTATTTATTTATTTATTTATTTATTTATTTATTTATTTGTTTGAGAGACAGAGTGAGAGAGAACATGAGAGGGGAGAAGGTCAGAGGGAAAAGAAGACTCCCCATGAAGCTGGGAGCCTGATGTGGGACTCGATCCAAGGAATCTGGGATCATGACATGAGCCAAAGGGAGTGGCTTAAACAACTGAGCCACTCAGGCACCCCTAAAGGAAATTTCTTATCTTTCACTTAATATTACCATCTTCTTTTCCATGCTTCTCTCTCTCTATTAGTTCCATAGTGTAGCTCCTTCCTGGGCTACGAGGTTTGGTGTTTCTCCCCTGGTCCAACCTAGGGGAAAAAGGTGGGGTCGAGCAGGATGATGAGTGTCGGAGGCCAAAAACACACTGGAGCCAGGAGGTCTGTCGAAGCAGGATCTCCTCTCCTGAAAACTGTGTCTTCAGGGTTCTTTATTTAAAGCCTTTTAGTTACATCAATCTAGCTTTAGGCAAACAGTTGGTTCTGTCTCTCTTGCTCTCTGCTTCTCTTTCTGTCTTGCTGCTTTCTTTGCTTCTCTGTTCGCTTAGCTTCTGTCTTTCTTTGCTGGCTCTCTCTGTTCCTGTTTGCAGGCTCCCTTGCTGTTTGCCAGCTCTCCTGCTCTCTCCTCTAAGGCTCTCTTGCTGCTTCCTCGCAGGCCCTCTGCCTTTTTCTCTCTGTCTCTTGGCTTTTGTCTCTCAGTCTCTCAGTCTCTCTCCGTCTCACTGGACTGCTAAGGGTCCCAGTCTTTTATTATTCCCACATGAGGAAGTTGGGTGGTGCAGTTAAATCTTTAACTGCTTTTGCACCCACCCTAGAGACAGGATTAGTATTGTTACTGCAGGGTAGAGTGATTGCTTAAACTCACAGAAGTTGAGACCATTGAGGCACAGGGATCAAGAAATACAGATAAGAGACATAGAGATATGATTACCGGGAGGAGGATTAAATGGAACTATACGTCTTGAATAAGCACACCAAGGACATATTGCCCTGACCCACAGGGTAAGTGGCTTTTCGGATTCTAGGCAGGGAAAGCCCCTCTGGGCTTTCATTCACATTCACAGGTACTTCCACCAGAATTTCTGGTGGCTTGGGCATGGAGGGAAGGGCGGATCATGCATGGTCCCCGACACCATAGTTCATTCAATGATAATTTTGTAGCTTTCAGTATACAGATCTTGTATGTCTTTTCTAAAGCTTATCCATAAATATTTTTACTATTTAGATACTATTGTATGTGTAATTATTTGCTTAATTTTATTTTCATACTGTTTATTGTCATTATATAGAAATACAATTTTTTTATATTCATCTTTATCCTGAAACATTGGGGAACTTGTTTACTAGCTCTAAAAATTTGATTATGTATTCCCTAGGATTTTCTATATATAAACTGATGTCATCTGTAAATAGAGAAAGTTTTACTTATTTTTTAATTCCAATGACTTTTATTTTGTTTTATTGTCTAATTGCCCTGGCTATAACTTATATTACAATGTTGACTAGCAGCAGAAGTGGATATTTTTATCATGCTCTTGATCTTAGTTGGAAAGTTTTCAGTCTTTTATTATTATTATTTTTAAATATTTTATTTATTTGACAGAGAAAAACACAGCCAGAGAGGGAACACAAGCAGGTGGAGTGAGAGAGGGAGAAGCAAGGCTTCCCGCTGAGCAGGGAGCCTGATGTGGGACTGGATCCCGGGTCTCCTGGATCATGACTTGAGCTGAAGGCAGTCGCTTAACCAACTGAGCCACCCAGGTGCCCCAGTCTTTTATTATTAACTATAATATTAGCTGTGGATTTTTCATAGAATTTCTATATCAGATTGAAGAAGTCCCCCTCTTATCCTAGTTTGTTGATTTTTTTAATCATCAAAGGGTATTGAATTATGTGAAATGCTTTTCTGTATCTAGTAAAATAAGCATGCAGTTTTTGCATTTTATTCTGTTAATATGGTGTATCACATTCATTTTTCTAATATTTTATTTTATTTTTTCAATGTTCTGAGTCATTTTTTATGCCCCACATCCAGTGTTCCATGCAATACGTACTCTCAATACCCACCAACAGGCTTACCCACCCTTTCAACCCCTCTCTTCCAAGACCCTCAGTTTGTTTCTGAGTCCAAAGTCTCTCATGTTTCATCTCCCTCGCTGATTTACTCCACTTCCCATTTCCTTTCCTTCTCCTACTATCCTCCATATTACTCCTCACACTCCACAAGTAAGTGAAACCATATGGCACTTGACTTTCTCTGTTTGCCTCATTTCACTCAGCATAATCTCCTCCAATCCAGGACGTGCTGCTACAAAAGTTGCACATTCATTCTTTCTGATGGAGGTGTAATATTCCATTGTATATATGGACCATATCTTCTTTATCCATTCATCTATTGAAGGGCACCTTGGTTCTTTTCACAGTTTGGCAATTGTGGCCATTGCTGCAATAAACATTGGGGTACATATGGCCCTTCTTTCACTACATCTGTATCTTTGGGATAAATACCCAGTAGTGCCATTGAAGGATCATAGGGTAGCTCTAATTTTAATTTTTTAAGGAATCTCCACCCTGTTTTCCAAAGCAGCTGCACCAATTTGCATTCCTACCCACAGTGTAAGAGGTTTCCCCTTTTTCCACAGAAGGAAAACTGAGCAGCTCAGCAGCATGAGTTTCCATGGTTGACAGCAAAATGAGGCCAACCACAGGCCTCAGAAAAGAAACAGACCAAGTGAGCCTTAGTCTTATATGATATATCCTAGATGGTCTTGGTCAAATGATGGGGGCTTATAGTTCAGGTTGTTCCTGTATGACTTTGAAGTATATGAACATTAGCTGAGCATGTTTGGGGCCTCATGTGGACCTCAGAAGATGCATGAGCATTGCAGTAACCTTAGTAAGCAGATGAAACTGAATGAGGATTGAACTAAGTGTTAAAAAAAATAAAAGACTTTCTAGATGTCAGATTTTAGACAAAGATTTCTGGCTTCTGTTTTGATATTTTTCATCTAAGTCTGTAAGAAAATATATTGAATGTATACATGCCTCAGAACACTAGTATGTTCTATTCTAAACTAAATTTAAAATGTTAGTACTAAACTCATGAAGGCTAGAGTATCACATTCACTCCTACAAATTATTTTCACTGTTAAGACAAGGAGATTGAATTGATATGGTTGGTCCATAGACTCATTATTTTTTCTCATCAAATGGTCATGTGATGAGTCCAGATGTGGTTTAACATATAAAAATGTGGTAGATTTTATTAGAAAACTAATGAATTGATTAGGGGTGCCTGGGTGGCTCAGTTGGTTAAGCGACTGCCTTCGGCTCAGGTCATGATCCTGGAGACCCGGGATCGAGTCCCACATCGGGCTCCCTGCTCGGTGGGAAGCCTGCTTCTCCCTCTCTCACTCCTCCTGCTTGTGTTCCCTCTCTGGCTGTGTTTCTCTCTGTCAAATAAATAAAATCTTAAAAAAAAAGAAAACTAATGAATTGATTAAAAAGATAATATATTATTATCCTGGGTTGCTGGATCCATAGAAAGAGTCTGAAAGCTTTCCTTCTGTTTTTATTTTTTGAAACAGCTTTAGGAGAATAGGTATTATTTCTTCTTTAGATGTTTGGTAGATTTATCCAAGGAATTCATCAAGTCCTGGGCTCTTATTTTTTCGGAAGTTTTTGATCACTGCTTCAATCTCATTACTAGGTATTGGTCTATTCAGGTTGTCCATTTCTTCCTGTTTCAGTCTTGGAAGTTTATAGGTTTCCAGGAATGCATCCATATCTTCTAGATTGTTTAACTTATTGGCATATAACTGTTGATAGTAATTTCTGATGATTGTCTCTATTCCCTTGGTGTTAGTCATGATCTCTCCCCTTTTGTTCATAATTTTATTAATTTGGGTCTTCTTCCTTTTCTTTTGGAATAGTTTGGCCAATGGTTTATAGATCTTATTAATTCTTTCCAAGAACCAGCTTCTAGCTTTGTTGATGTGTTCTACTGTACCTTTAGTTTCTAATTCATTGATCTCTGCTCTAATCTTAATTATTTCCTATCTTGTATGTGGGTTTGGTTTAATTTGTTGTTGATTTTCCAGTTCTTTACAGTGTAAAGAGAGTTGGTGTATTCAGGATTTTTTTTTCTTTTTTTTTTTTTTGAGTGAGGCTTGAATGGCTATGTTTTTCCCCCTTAGGACTGTGTTTGCATATCCCATAGGTTTTGGAACAATGTGTCTTCATTCTCATTGTTTTCCATGAAATGCTTAAATTCTGCTTTGATTCCCTAGTTGGTCCAAGCATTCTTGAGCAAGATAGTCTTTAGCTTCCAAGTGTTTGAGTTCCTTCCAAACTTTTTGTTGTGGTTGAGTTCCAGTTTCAAGGCTTTGTGGTCAGAGAATAAGCATGGAATAATCTCAATATTTTGGTATCAGTTGAGCCCTGATTTGTGACCTAGTATGTGGTCTATTCTGGAGAAAATTCCATGTACACTTGAGAAGAATGAATATTCTGTTGTTTTAGGATGGAATGTTCTGAATATATCTATGAGATCCATCTGGTCCAATGTATGATTCAAAACTCTTGTTTCTTTGTTGATTTTCTTTTTATATGATCTTTCCATTGCCGAGGGTGGTGTGTTAAGATCCCCTACAATGAATGTATTTGTATTAATATGACTCTTTATTTTGCTTAACAGTTGGGTCATGTAGTTGGCTGCTCCCATGTTGGGGGCGTAAATATTTACAATTGGTAGATCTTCTTGGTGTTTAGGTCCTTTAAGAATGATGTAATGTCCTTCTCTATCTCTTATTACAGTCTTTTGATTAAAATCTCATGTATCTGATATGAGAATCCCTACCCAGTTTTCTTTTGAGGCCCTTTGGCATGAAAGATGTTTCTCCATCCCTTCACTTTCAGTCTGGATGTATCTTTAGATTCAAAAGGTGTCTCTTGTAGACAGCATATGGATGGGTCCTGTCTTTTTATCCAGTCTGCAACCCTGTGCCATTTTATTGGAGTATTTAGGCCATTCACATTGAGATTTTATTGAAAGATAGGTTTTTATTGACATGTTGCCTATGAATTCCTCATTTCTATAGATTTCCCCTGTAAATTTCTCTTCTGTGTAACTCTTGGATTTTTTTTTTATAGAACCCCCTCCTCAATATTTCTTGTAGTGCAGGCTTGGTGGTCACACAATCTTTTTGACCTTGCTGGTCCTAGCAAGCTCTTTATCTCTCCATCCATTTAGAAGGTCAGCCTTGCTGGATAGAATATCCTTGGCTGTATATTTTTTTCATTTACTTTCCTGAATGTGTCTTGCCAGTCCTTTCTGGCTTGCCAGGTTTCTGTGCACAGATCTGACATTATTCTGATGGTCCTCCCTCTGTACATAAGGGATCTCTTTCCCCTTGCTGCCCTTAAGACATATCCTTTGAATTTATGATTCCTGAATTTCACATTTATGTGCCTGGAGGTTTTGCTAGCCTCGTTGATCTTGGGGGGTGTCCTCTCTGCCTTTATGACATGAACATTTGTTTAATTTCCTAGATTAGGGAAATCCATGATTTGTTCAACTATATCTTCTAGTCTTCTCTCTCTCTCTCAACTCTCTCAGGGATTCCAATAATTCTGATATTGGAGTGTTTCATGGCAGGGTTTATTTCCCTATTTCTATTTTCATGTGATTTTAGCCATTCGTTCCAAGACTTCTCCTGATCCTCCTTCTCAATCAATCTGTCTTCTAGATCACTAATGCTATCTTCTGTTTCACTTACTCGAGCTGTTACAGTATTTAGGTTAAATTGGATCTCATTGATAGCATTTTTAACCTCTGCCAGGTTGGCTTTCATTTACACTCTTATAGATTTTCTGTTGCCACTAATGATCTTTTCCAGATTAGCCATTGCTTGGATAATTGCTACCCTGAATTCCATTTCTGTCATATTGTTTATGTCCATATGCAGTAGTTCTGAGACAGGGGTTGCTGTCTCTGAATTTTCCTTCTGTTTGATGTTCTCCACCAAGTTCTATTGGTGAGGGGTGGTTGAGGGAATGTATAGCTGAATATATCAACCATGATCCAAGGAAATTGCAGGTTGTAAGGTTTCCGAACAATCAGAAGTCACCAACAAAAGGAAGAAGAAAGAAAAAAAGAGAGAGAAAAAGAGAAAAGAAGAAATAAAAACCCAGACAAAATAGGCCCCAAAGGTAGGATTTATATGGCACTAAAACAAAAAAGAATAAACAAAAATATCATCAAAAGTAAAGGAAAGGGGAAAAAAAGCAAATCCCAGACCAAATTACCCCCAAGAATAAGTTTTATATAGTACAAAGGCAAGAACAAATACACAGAATTACTGACAGAAAAATAGGATGGGAAGGTTATTGCAAATCTTTTCTGGTGAGGTAAGTATTCAGTTCCTCCTGGGTGTATCTTGTTATTTTTTTTAGGGCACTCAACTTTCTAGAGATATAGGGAAATTAAAAGTGGTTTATATATAGGGTTAGTTTTGAATAGAAAAGAAGGCTTACTTCAAAGCTTATATCTATATGTATATTTAAAAAGAAAGCAAGAAAGAAAGAAAAGAAAGAGAAAGAAAGAAAGAAAGAAAGAAAGAAAGAAAGAAAGAAAGAAAGAAAGAAAAAGAAGAAAGACAGGTATATGTATGGAAAAAGTTCAAGTTAAAAAGTTATTATGGAATGTTGTATTAAACATCAAATTGTAATAGTAATTTAAAAAATAGAAGAACAAGAACTGTGAGAAAGAATTTAAAATTTAACAAAACATTTAAAAATAATGAAAAATTTTAAAAATGAAAAGAAAAGCTGTATCTGTAAAATACACAGGTTTTTGGGCAGTACCAGGTGCTTAATATATTGTTTTTCCAAGATCTTGGGGTTTTACAGTTTTATGGAGATCCTTTGGAAGTTGTCCTCTGGTTCCTTTGGCTTGCGTTCTCGGGGAGGGGCCTGCCCTGAGGTATTTCAGTCAATCTTGCTTTTGCTGAGTCACCCTGCCCCTATCAAGGGGCTGGGCTCTGTGGAAACCAGTTTTTCATGCTTTTGTTCTCTGCAGGGTTTTGTTCTTTGGTGGCTTTTTGCAGGCTTTTGCAAGAGTCAGAGCAAAGTAAGCTGTCTGCACCCAGACTTCCTTCTCAGAGAGAAGCCTCAGTCTGCTCCTCTCTGGATGGTCCAGAACACACAGACTCCACCTCTGCAAACTCTCCTGCACACTGCCACCTCTCAGAGGTAGCACACATCCCCAGTCACTGCCACAATGGTCACCTGAGGCCCTAGGTTCTCTCAACACCCCCATGCCACAGAAACCATGGATGATATTGGTTTGGGTGAGCCTGCCATTGTCTGGACCACTGTCTGGAGCCCACACCCACACTAGGTGCACTTGGACCCTGTGGTCCTACACATCACACCAAAGGCTGCAGGCAGAGCAGTCTTGGGTACAGGCTAGAAGCAGAAATACAGGGACCCAGGGAGTCCCCACTGGGTTCACTCAAGCATAGGAGGGTGTAGGATATGGCTGTCCTGGTAATGTAGGTTTATGTCCTGCCCATGGCCATCAGATTCCATCAGTTGCCCCTAAAGACCCCATTTTTTTTCAGTGCTTTAACCAGACTCCAAGTTGATACTGGTCCCCAAGCACAGGACACTGTCATGTTGGGGTATTACTTTCCAATGGGTCTCTTCTGGTGGCTTCCCCCCTTTCTGTTTATCCTCTGATATCAGTCTGAGTGTTCCCACCCTGCTTTACCTCTCCACTAATGCTCTTCTGTCCCTGGAAGAGATCCAGAAGTGTGTAGTCTTACTTCTCAGGCTGAGCTCATGTGTGTTCAGAGTGTTCTGGTAGATATGCAGTTCACTTCAGGGGGCCAGTTCAAAAAGGGTCTCCTACATCTCCACCATCTTGCCCCAGAGTCTCTATATCCTTTTAAATAAAGGTTTTTTGGAAGTGGTGGTTCAGAAAAAAAAATTGTAAATATATATCACAAATTTTTACATCACAAGTACACCCTCAAGATCCAAAGTATCAATTCTCTATTTCCCAGTTTAAAAATGTGGTGACTTTAGCAATGAGAACATAGTTTATAAAAAAACTCTGCCAGCCACTAGGAAAATGAGGTCAGAAATGAGAAACTGTACGAGTCTCCTGGTGTTTGGGGATCTGCAACTTGTCTCAGTTTAACCTGTACCTGAATGGGAATAGACCACAGTTAAAAGAGATCATATTAGCTCCGATAGAAGGCTCCAGAACTCTTGATTTATGACACTTCTATCTAGCCACTCACTGAACTGAACGTGACCTTGCTAATTGACCCAGCACACAGCCAGACCTATAACAACTGGGTAGATATAAGATGTTGTCCATAACTCACCATCTATTGGTTCATTAATAAATCTTCTGCTGTTAGGAAAAAAAACTTGTTCAATCTCACAAAAAACAGAGGGAAGCCTGGAGATAGAGTACTCCTCAAAAACCTTGTGAGTAAAGAAAATTATGTGTTTTTTTTTTCAAGGTTGTAATACAATTCCTGGTATTTTTTTTTCTTCTGACATAGCTATAGGTGTATGTAAGTTTGTTGGAATTCCTCTAAATAGGCCATAACCATGAATGTATATTTCACTACTTTCCTTATTATTGGTCTTTATTAAGAAATAGTTCCATCCCTTTTGCTTTTTCTACCAGCAGTTTCCAATTGATCTGAGTGATGATTATTATTTTTTTAAAGATTTTATTTATTTATTTGACAGAGAGAGATCACAAGTACACAGAGAGGCAGGCAGAGAGAGAAAGAAGGAAGCAGGCTCCCTGCTGAGCAGAGAGCCCAACACAGGCCTCAATCCCAGGACCCTGAGATCATGACCCGAGCCGAAGGCAGAGGCTTAACCCACTGAGCCACCCAAGCACCCGATCTGAGTGATGATTATATAGATGTATAGCACTCTCTGGCACTAATATATAGGTGAGTTTGTTATAAAACACTTGTTCCTGATGGTTAGATATTGCCACCAACTTCCTTTAACATAAATCAGATCCTTCTCCTCATCTCCTCCATGTTATTCCTTATGCTCCAAAAACATAGTGAATTGGGATAAATCAGAAGGGGAGATGAAGCGTGAGAGACTGGTCTCTGAGAAACAAACTGAATATCTTGGAAAGGAGGGGCTGGGGGGATGGGTGAGCCTGGTGGTGGGTATTAAGGAGGGCATGTATTGCATGGAGCACTAGGTGTGTTGCTTAAACAATGAATCTTGGAACACTGAAAAATACAATAAAATTTAAAATAAAAAAGTAACATTTTTGAAAAAATAAAAAAAATAAATTAAATAAAAGGAAAAAAAACAAAACAAAACAAAACATAAATCAGATCAGTGTCCTATGCTGAATTATTGGAGGAAGCCATTACTCCAGACATCCTGGGTGTTTTATCTAATTTAAAGTCTCATGAAACAAAGTTTCTTTGATGATGAAAAATGATGTGGTTTTGGAATATGGGTGAGTTTCGGTGAGGTGGAGTCTGGAGCCAATGACCAAGAAATAATTCTTGAGACATTTTTGGTTGCAAAAAAGGTGATTTAATTAAAGCATGGGGACAGGACCCATGGGCAGGAAAAGCAGCTACACTGGAGTTGTGAGGAGTGCCCAATTATATACTATGGGGTTGGGAGAGATAAGAGATAAGGGAAGTTTTGAAAGAACTTTCATGTGTTAAAGAAGACTCACAAGAGTCCAGAGGCCTTGCTATTGCCACATTAAAGTTGTTTTTCCTTCTAGCAAGGCAGTAACAGTAAGATAGTTGTAAGCTTCCTGGAGAAACATTACACTCTGCTCACTTCAAGTATCTTTCAATAGACTGCAGGTTGTAAGGACATTTAATTGTATTTACATTCCCTTCTGGAAGCTATTGCTAAGGCTTTTGTAAACTGAGGGAGACTCCTGTCTTTCAGGATTGTGATCTCTATAAGTTAACAATTTGTTTTTGTTTTAGGGCAGCCAAGAATGCCTGAGGAATGTCACATATATCCTATGGGTTGGGGGAGATGTTGTGGGGTGTCAACTTCTGCTTTATCCTCAGCTTGCTGTCTGTTCCTTCATCAAAAAAAAATGCAGAGACTATACTTGAAGTGTGATTGGCTGACCATCTCTGACACTAGACACAGATTATCATTTTGTGAGATTGTAACTTTAAATGACTTGAAGATGAGGCTGAACAAAGAAAAATCCTACCTCCTGTGAGAAAGCTATAACAAAAATAAGCGGTTTTTCCATGTCTGAAATGTTGAGTTAATTTCCACATGGGGACAATGCAATAAGTAGTCACTAACAGGACTTCTTCTGTATTAGAACTGTTGGCTATTAGCAGAACTTAGTCACACTATGTGGAACTCAAGGATAGTATCTAAGTATTTTAAATACTTAGAAATTACAAGCAAGGGGCATTGGGGTGGCTCAGTAGTTAAGCATCTGCCTTTGGCTCAGGTCATGATCCTGGAGTCCTGCTTTGGGCTCCCTGCTCAGCAGGAGGCCTGCTTCTCCCTCTCTCACTCCCTCTGCTTATGTTCCCCCCCAGCTGTGTTTCTCTTTCTCAAATAAATAAATAAAATCTTAAAAAAGAAATTATAAGAAAGAAGTAAAAGACTGTTTTATTTTGAGTAAATAACATACCTATATGTTTTAACCTGAATTCCATGTTGATTTATTAATATACTTATTTGATTTTTTGTGCCCACATATCTCTTCCTTAAGTACTTTTTTGTACCTTAAAACTAAAAATTTATTTATATCACAGTTTCTGTAGGTAAGGCATCTGGGCATGGCATTATCGGATACCCTTCTCACGGGGCTGAGATTTTCATTTGGGGGTTGGAGTTCTTTTATGAGCTCATGGGTCATTAGAAGAACTTATTTTCTTGTGATTTTAGTACTGAAGATTTTTTTTTCTGTTTGGCTTGTGGCCAGAGGTTGCTCAGTTCCTAGGAGTTATTCTCAGGTCTTTTTTGTGTGGGTCTTCCATATTCAAGTCAGCAGTGGCGCATTGAATCCCCCTCTTGGCAGATCTCTTTAAGTGATTTTTAACATCAGATAGGCACTTGTGCCTCAGGGTATAAAGGCGTTATCATACTTAAACACAGCAAACACTATAGGAATAAAATGTAATTTGTAAAAAAAAAAAAAAAAAAAAAGTCGTCATTCCATATGCAACCTATGTTGTCCCCAGCAGTGACGTAGGGGGGAAAAAAGATTGCATAAATCATGGTCCTTGAATAGATATTTTTTCCAAAGAAGATATACAGGTGCCTGAAGAAAGTATCTGAAAAGGTGTTCAAAGTCACTAATTATCGGAAAAATGAAAATCAAAATACAAAACTACAATGAGATATCAATGAGATAGCACCTCACAATAGAATGGCTATTATCAAGAAGACAAGATATAACAAGAGTTGGTGAGGATGTGGATCATAGGAAACACTTGTGCACTGTTGGTGGGAATGTAAATTGGTACAGCTTCTATGGCAAACAATGTGAAGGCTTATCAAAAAATTAAAAATAGAATTACAATGTGATCCAGCAATTACACTTCAGGTATTTATCTGAAGGAAAAAAAATTGCTATCATGGTTGATACTGCACCTTCTTATTCACTGAAGCATTATTCACAATAGTAAAGACATGGAAACAACCTCAGTGTCTACTGATGGTTGAGTAAATAAAGATAATGCAACATATATGAAAGGAAATTTTGCCATTTGTGACAACATAGATGAACCTTGAAAGCACTATGCTAAATGAAATAAGTCAGACATAGACAAATACTTTATGATCTCACTTCTAAGTTGAATCTAAAGAAAACCCCAATTTATACATACAGAGAAGAGATTGGTGTTTGCCAGAAGCAATGGGGTTGATATTCCAAGGACCTTACTCCTTGCTAGTAGCTGTTTACATAAGAGATTTAACTTCTGCTCAATTAACTAAATTTCTTTTATACATTTTCAAATCTTAATACTTAATAAGAAAATAAATTGTTTGTCAATATTTATTCATTATTTATTTCAAAGATGTCTTCATTTACTGGCAGAGTTTTCCTCTTACATACATCTTTAGTTTTTGTTGTTGTAGTAGTATTGCTCCTTAACATTTATTAAGGGTATATATTACACTGTGTATAATACAAACACATATAAAACCAAGTCCATGCTTTTGTGGAGATTTCTTCTTATGAAACAAAATTACAGGACAGTAGAGGAAATTTATGTTATGTAAGTTGCTTTTGTTTTATTTTTATTTTTAGTATTCTTATTTATTTGGGAGAGTGAGCAAGAGAGAGAGAGAGAGGACAGAGGGAGAGGGAAAAGCAGACTCCCCACTGAGCAGGGATCCGGACTCAGGGCTTGATCCTGGGACTCTGGGATCATGAATAGAGCTGAAGGCAGATGCTTAACCAACTGAGTCACCCAGGCACCCTTGTAAGTTGCTTTTAGACTTAATTGTGATGGGTCAAATGGTCCATAGATAAGTTTTCTAATAATTTTATATAATTCATTTATTATATTTTTTTAGTTCCTTTGCTTGACTAGATTTATTTCTCTTTTCTTATTTGATGTTAACAAAAACAATACACTTTTATTATTATTCTTAATGTATACTTAGAGGTGTGATAACAAAATGTAAAGAGCATGAGCCTTGGTACCAGAAAAGCCTGGGATCAAATTCTGGCTCCATTTCTCATAGATGGTGTGGCTTTAGGAAGTTACTTAATCTCCATAAATCCTTTTTTTTAACTTACAAAATGGGATTCTAATTTTATATTTCTTTTCCAGGGTTCTTCTGGGGTTATAATAGAATACTATATATAGCGTATTTAACATTATGCCTAGAATAAACTTGGTTTTCAGAAATGTTAGATATTATAACACTCTTTCCATCATAATTCATTCTTCTTGTTTTTTTTTGGTTTAATTTTATTCAGGTGTGACTTACACACAATAAAATTAATTAATTTTAAGTGTAAAGTGTCATGGAACTTTATTATGCAATCATGTAACAAGTCATGTAATTCTGTCATGCCAGAAGTCTTCTTGGGCTCCTTTGCTGTCAATATAGTCTCTCAAACCCCATGCCTTGCCAACTAGAAATTGTTTTTGTTATAAGATGGTATTTTTTATATATATAACTTAAGAGAATTTATGTAGTATATAGGCTTTTGTGCCTGACTTCTTTTGCATACCATAATGCTATCAAGATTAATCCATGTTGCTTCATGTGTCAATGGTCAGTCTCTTTTAACTGCTGAATAGTATTTCATTGTAGAGATATACCAGTCTCTACATTCATTTATCCATTTATCAATTTTGGTTTTGGTCATTTTGGTTGTTTACAGCTTTTGCCTGCTATGACTAAAATGTTTAGCTGTATAAGAAACTCTAAAACTACACCATTTTATATTTCCACCAGCAATGAGTGAAAGTTCCAGTTCCTCTATATCATCCAAAAACTTGATATGGTTAATATTTTAAATTTTAGGTTTTTAGTATGTGCATAAAATATGTCCTTTTGGTTTTGTTTCCCCTTTCCCTAATAACTACTGACGTTAGACATATTTCATGTGTTTATTAGCTGCTTATATATCATCTCATTAATGTGTTCAAATATGCCCATTTCATTACTGAGTTCCTTACTTTTTTATAATTAATTTGCTATGAAATCCATGCTAAATAGAAGTAATGGAAGTAGGCATTCTTGTCTTCTTCCCAATCATAAGAGAAAAAACATGCATCTTTAACTAACTTTTACTAAGTTTTCATCAATACATTTATCAGAGCAAAGAAATTCCATCTATTTTTGGTTAGTTTTTTTTTTCTTTTATTATTAATGGGGGAAAATCTTGTTAAATCCTTTTTACATTAGTTGAGATGTCCATAAAGTTTTTTCTAGACTTAGTTTTAAGATTTTATTTATGTTTTTATTTGAGAGAGAGAGAGACTACAGGCAGGGGGAGGGGCAGAGGGATAAATAGACTCCCAGCTGAGCATAGAGCTATATACAGGGCTGGATCCCAGGACCCTGAGATCATGACCTGAGCCTAACTAAGTCAGACACTTAACAATCTGAGCCAGCCAGGCACCTCTAGACTCTTATTATGACAAATTACATCAATTGATTTTTACATATTAAAGTAAATTTGCATTCTTATGAATATCACTCATTCATAATGTAATATCCTTACATGTATTTTGAATTAATTTGTTAAGCTTTTGTTATGGACTACGTGTCTTTCCATGAGACATTAATCTATGTTTTCTTTATCCATAATATCTATTATTTTTCAGGCTTGGGTATCCAGATAATAAATTCAGAGCTGTCCTTAACTCTTCTATATTTTAGAAATATTTGTGTATATTGGTATTATTTCTTTCTTATTTTTTTTAAAGATTGTATTTGTTTGACACACAGAGACAGTAAAAGAGAAAGAGAAAATAATCAGGGAGAAAGGGAGAAGCAGGCTCCCCACTGAGCAAGGAAATCAAGGTGGCTCAATCACAGGACCCTGGGATCATGACCTGAGCCAAAGGCAGCCACTTAACTAACTGAGCCACCTAGGTGCCCCATCTTCTTTACATTTTTAATACAGTTAATTATTGAAGCTAATTTTGTTTTTTTCTTCTTTTTTCCAAGTTTTTATTTAAATTCTAATTAGTTAATATGCAGTGCAATATTAGTTTCATATGTAGAATTTAGTTATTCATCACTAAACAGCACCTGGTGATCATCACAAGTGTACTTGTCAACATCCATAACCTATTTATCCCATCCCATACTCACCTCCTCTGTCATAATCATCAGTTTGTTCTCTCTATAGTTAAGAGTCTACTTCTTGATTTGGCTATTTTTTTATCCCCTTTGCTCCTTTGTTTTTTAAAAAATATATATATGAGTGAAATCATATGGTATTTGTCTTTCTCTGGCTGACTTATTTAGCTTAGCATACTCTCTAGTTCTATCCACATCATGGCAAGATTTCATTCTTTTTGATGGCTGAGAATATTTCATTGTGTGTATACACACACACACACACACACACACACACACACACACACACCATCTTTATGCATTCATCAGTCAATGGACATTTTGGGCTCTTTCCATAATTTGGCTATCATTGATAATGTGCAATAAACATTGGGGTGTATGTATCCCTTCAAATCAGTATTTTTAAAAAGATTTTATATATTTAATTTAGAGAGAGAGAAAGCAGGTGAAGGTGTAGAGCAAGAGAAAGAAAGAGTCTTAAGCAGACTCTGAACTGAACATAGAACCTAATGTGGTGCTTAATCCCATGACCCTGAGATCACAACCTGAGTTGAAACCAGGAGTTGGATACTTAACCAAGTGTGCCACCCAGACATCCCTTGAATCTGTATTTTTGTTGCCTTTGGGTAAATACCTACTAGTGCACTTGTTGGATTGTAAGATAGCTCTACATTTAAATTTTCAAGGAACCATACTATTTTCCAGAGTAGCTGCACCAGTTAGCATTCTCACCAACAATGTGAAAGCATTCCTGTTTCTCTGCATCTTGTTAACACCTGTTGTTTACTGTGTTGTTAATTTCAGCCATTCTAAGAGGTATGAGGTGATATCACATTATAGTTTTGATTTGTATTCCCTGATGATGAATGATATTGAGTGTCTTTTTAAATCTGTTGGTCATCTGGATGTCTTCTTTGGAAAAATGTCTATTCATGTTTTCTGCCCCCTTTTCAACTGGATAATATGATTTTCGGGTGCTAAGTTTTATAAGTTCTTCATGTATTTTGGATATTAACCCTTTATCAGTTATGTAATTTGCAAATATCTTCTCCCAATCTGTAGGATGATTTTTGGTTTCATTGACCATTTCCTTTGTTGTGTAAAAGTTTTTTGCTTTTCAAATTCACAATAGTGTATTTTTGTTTTTCCTTCCCCTTGCCTCAGCAGACATATCTAGTAACAAGTTTGTGCAGCCAATGTCAATGCAGTTATTACCTGTGCTCTCCTTTAAGATTTCACTGGTTTCAAAATTAATAAAATTATGAATGAAAGGGGAGAGAACACGACTAACACCAAATGAATAGAAACAATCATCAGAGATTACTATCAACAGTTATATGCCAATAAGTTAAATAACCTAGAAGATATGGATGCATTCCTGGAAACATATAAACTTCCAAGACTGAAACAGGAAGAAATTGACAACCTGAATAGACCAATATCTAGTAATTAGATTGAAGCAATGATCAAAAACCTCCCAAAAAAACAAGAGCCCAGGACCTGAGAGATTCCCTGGGAAATTCTACCAAACATTAAAAGAAGAAGTAATACCTATTCTCCTGAAGCTGTATCAAAAAAGAGAAACAGAAGGAAAACTTCCATATTCTTTCTATGAACCCAGCATTACTTTAGTCCCCAAACCAGGCAAAGTCCCCACCATAAAGGAGAATTTGAGACCAATATCCCTGATGAACATGGATTTCAAGATTCTTGACATCTCTAGTTCAAAAGATTATCGAACAAGACCAGGTGGGATTTATCCCTGAGATGCAAGGGTAGTTCAACATTCACAAATCAATCAGTGTGAGAGAACAAATCAATAAGAGAAAAAAGAAGAACCACAGGGTCCTCTCAATTATACAGAAAAAGCATTTGACAAAATACAGCATCTGTTCCTGATTAAAACTCTTCAAAATATAGGGATAGAGTGAACATTCCTTAACATCATAAAGTCTATCTATGAAAAACCCACAATAAATATCATTCTCAATGGAGAAAAACTGACAGCCTTCCCACTGAGATCAGGAACAAGTCAAGGATACCCATTCTCACCACTACTGTTCAACATAGTACTAGAAGTCCTAGCAACAACAATCAGACAACAAAAAGAAATAAAAACTATTCAAATTGGCAAAGAGAAGTCAAACTCTCTTTCTTCACAGATGACATGATACTTTATATGGAAAACCCAAAAGACTCTACCCCCAAACTACGAGAACTCATACAACAATTCAGTAATGTGGCAGGATACAAAATCAATGCACAGAAATCAGTTGCATTCTTATACACTAACAGTGAAAATATAGAGTGGGAAATCAGAGAATCAATTCCATTTACTATAGCACTAAAACCCATAAGATACCTAGGAATAATCCTAACCAAAGAAGTTAAAGATCTGTACTCAAGGAACTACAGAACACTCATGAAAGTAATTGAAGAAGACACAAAAAGATAGAGAGCATTCCATCTTCATGATCTGAAGAATAAACATTGTTAAAATGTCTATACTGCCTGGAACAATTTATACTTTTAATGTCATCCCAATCAAAATTCCACCAACATTTTTCAAAGGGCTGGAACAAACAACCCACAATTTATATGGAAACAGAAAGACCCTGAATTGCTAAGGAAATGCTAAAAATTAAAAACAAACCTGGGGGCATCACATTGCCTGAATTCAAGCTTTATTACAAAGCTGTGGCACAAAAACAGACACAAGATCCAATGAAACAGAGTAGGGAGTCCAGATATGAACCCACAACTCTGTGGTCAAATAATCTTTGACAAAGCAGGAAAAAATATTCAGTGGAAAAAAGACAGTCTCTTCAATAAATGGTGCTGGTAAAATTGGATACCTATGTATAGAAGAATGAAACTTAACCATTCTCTTACACCACACACAAAGATAAACTCAAAATGGATGAAATACCTCAACGTGAGGCAGGAATCTATAAAAATCTAGAGGAGAACATAAACAGTAACCTCTTTGACATCAGCCACAGCAACTTCTTTCAAGACACGTCTCCAAAGGAAAAGGAAAGAAAAGCGAAAATGAACTTTTGGGACTTCATCAAAATAGAAAATTTCTTCACAGCAAAGGAAACAGTCAACTAAACAAAGAGGCAACCCATGGAATGGGAGAAGATATTCACAAATGACATGACAGATGAAGGGCTGATAACCAAGATCTATAAGGAACTCCTCAAACTCAACAGTCAAAAAAAAGATGATCACATCAAAAAATGGGCAGGAGACCTGAAGAGGCACTTCTCCATAGAAGACATACAAATGGCTAACAGACATATGAGAAAATCTTTGTCGTCATGAACTATCAGGGAAATTTCAAGTCAAAACCACATTGAGATACCACCTTGCAACAGTCAGAATGGTCAAAATTAACAGGACAGGAAACAACAAGTGTTATAGAGGCTGTGGAGAAATGGGAACCCTCTTACACTGTTGGTGGGAATTCAAGTTGGTGCAGCTGCTTTGGAAAACAGTGTGGAGATTCCTTAAAAAAATAAAAATAGAGGGGCGTAAAGGGACCCAAAGGGACCCAAAGCTTCTGCCTTTGGCTCAGGTCATGATCTCAGGGCCCTGGTATCAAGCTCCACATTGGGCTCTCTGCTCAGCAAGGAGCCTGCTTCCTCCTCTCTCTTTGTCTGCCTCTCTGCCTATTTGTGATCTCTCTCTCCCTGTCAAATAAATAAATCAAATCTTAAAAAAAATTAAAAATAGAGCTACCATATGACCCTGCCATTGCACTACTGGGTATTTACCCCAATGATACAGATGTAGTGAAAAGAAGGGCCATATGTACCACAGTGTTCATTGCAGCAATGGCCACAATCGCCAAACTATGGGAAGAGCCAAGGTGCCCTTCAACAGATGAATGGATGAAGAAGATGTGTTCCATATATACAATAGAATATTATACCTCCATCAGAAAGGATGAATACCCAACTTTTGTAGCAACATGGACCAGATTGGACGAGATTATGCTGAGTTAAACAAGCCAAGCAGAGAAAGTAAAATATCATATGGTTTCACTTACTTGTGGAGTATAAGATGTCATATAGACAAGAGTAGGAGAAGGAAAGGAAACATGAATTGGGGTAAATCAGGGATGGAGATGAAATACGAAAGACTCTCAGAAGCAAACTGAGAGTCTTGGAAGGGAGGGGGTGTGGGGATGGGTGAGCCTGGTGGTGGGTATCGAGAGCACGTAATACATGGAGCAGTTGGTGTGGGGCATAAGTAGCCAATCTTGGAATACTGAAAAAATAAATAATGTAATAAGAAAAGAAAAAAAATACTGGTTTTATATCTCCTATTTAGATCTTTAATCCATTTTACATTGTTTTGGTTTTTTTTTTTGTATGGTGTAAGAAAGTGGTCCAGTTTCATTCATTTTGTTGCTGTCCACTTTTTCTAACCCCATTTTTTTTAAAACAGTCTTTTTGCCACTGAATATTCTTCCCTACTTTGTCAAAGATTAATTGAGCAAATAGTTGTGGGTCCATTTCTCGTTTTTATATTCTGTTCTACTGATCTATGTGTTTTTGTATTAGTACCATACTATTTTGATCACTACAGCTTTATAAAATAACTTGAAACCCAGAATTGTGATGCCTTCAGCTTTGCTTTTTTTTCTTTATTCAAGATTGTTTTGACTGTTCAGGGTCTTTTGTAATTCCACATTCATTTTAAGATTGTTTTAGCTCTGTGAACAATGCTGGTGGTATTTTGATAGGAATTACATTAAATGTGTAGATTTTTTTGGGTTAGATAGACATTTTAACAATATTTGTTCTGCCAACCCTTGAGCAAGAAATGTTTTTCCATTTTTTGTTTCATCTTCAATTTCTTTTATCAGTATTGTAGTTGTCAGAGTATAGGTCTTTTACCTTTTTGGTTAGGTTTATTCTTAGGTGTCCTACGGTATTGGTGCATTGGGATCAATTCACTGATTTATCTTTCTGCTGCTTCATTACTGGTGGATAGAAATGCAACAGATTTTTGTACTTTAATTTTGTAACCTGTGATTTACTGAATTCATGTATCAGTTCTAGCAATTTTTTGGTGGGAGTGTTTCTGGTCTTCTATACAGAGTATCACATCATCTGCAGATAGCTCTTCCTTGCTGATTTGGATGCCTTTTACTTCTTTGTTTCTGATTGTTGTGGGTAGGGCTTCAGTACTATGTTAAATAATGGAAGTGTGAGTGAATATCTATGTCCTGTTCCTGATCCTAGAGAAAAATCTCTCAGTTTCCTCCCCCTTGAGGATGACATTAGCTGTGTTTTTTTTTATATATGGCTTTTATTATGTTGAGTTATGATTCCTCTATGATTCCTCTAACCCTAATTTCTTGAATATATATATATATATATATATATATATATATATGAACAAAGAAAGCCAAACCCAGGAAAAAGAAGGAAATAATAAAGATTATAAAGATTACAGCAGAAATAAATGATACAGAAAAAAAACACAACAACAACAGTAGAACAGGTCAATGAAACAACATCCATTTATCATTTTATATATATATATAAAACATCCATTCATCATTATATTAAAGAAGAAATTAATGATACAGAAAATATATAAAATGATACAGAAAAAAAATATATAAAACATCCATTCATCATTATATTAAAGCAGAAATAAATGATACAGAAAAAAAACAACAACAACAGTAGAACAGGTCAATGAAACAACATCCATTTATCATTTTATATATATATATAAAACATCCATTCATCATAATGATGAATGGATGTTGTACTTTGTCAAATGCTACATCTATTGAAAGGATCATATGGCTCTTACCTTTTTTTAAAATATGGTGTATCACATTGATTGATTTGTGAATATTGAGCCACCCTTGCAGTCCAGGAATAAACCCCACTTGATTGTGGTGGATGATTCTTTTAATGTATTGTTGGATTTGATTTACTAGTATTTTACTAAGAATTTTCACATTCATGTCACCAAGATATTGGCCCATAGTTCTCTTTATGAGTGGAGTCTTTGGTTTTAGTGTCAGGGTAATGCTGGTCTCATAGAATGAATTTAGATGTTTTTCCTAGCATTTTTCTTCTTTGGAACTGTTTGAGAAAAATAGGTATTAAGGCTTATTTAAATGTTTGGTAGACTTCACCTGTGAAGCCAACTTGTCCTGAACTTTAATTTATTGGGAGTTTTGGATTACTCATTCAATTTCTTTCCTGCTTATCAGTCTTTTTGAGTTTTTTATTTCTTTATATTTCATTTTTCTATTTCTTGCAGGTTGTCCAATTTGTTAGCATATTTTATTTCATAATATTCTTTTATAATAGCGTTATTTCTATTGTTGGTTGTTAGTTTCCCTCTCTTATTCGTGATTTTATTAATTTGGATTCTTTCTCTTTTGTTTTTGATAAGTTTGGATAGAGATTTATCAATTTTATTTTATTTTATTTTTTCCAGAGAATCATCTCCTGGTTTCATTGAAGTGTTCTACTGTTGTTGTTTTTTTTTTTATCTGTATCATTTATTTCTGCTCCAATCTTTATTATTTCCTTCTTTTTCCTGGGTTTGGGTTTCTTTGTTCTTCTTTTTTCTAGCTTTTTAAGTGTAAGGTTAGGCTGTTAATTTGAGATTTTTCCTGTTTCTTGAGTTAGGACCATATTGCTATATACTTCCCCCTTAGCACCACTTTTGCTGCATCTTAAGATTTTGGACTGTCATATTTTCTTTTTTCTTTTTTTTTAAGATTTTTATTTATTTATTTGACAGAGAGAGATCACAAGTAAGCAGAGAGGCAGGCAGAGAGAGCAGAAGAGACAGGTTCCCTGCTGAGCAGAGAACCTGATGCAGGCCTCAATCCCAGGACTCTGGGATCAAGACCTGAGCTGAAGGCAGAGGCTTTAACCCACTGAGCTACCCAGGCGCCCCTGTCATCTTTTCATTTTCATTGGTTTCTGTGTATTTTCTTTATTTCTTCTTTGATTTCTTGGTTGAGCTTTTCATTCTTTAGTAGCATGCTGTTTAACCTCCATATACTTCTGGTATTTCTGAATTTTTTCTTGTAGTTGATTTCTAGTTGCATAGTACTGTGATCTGAAAATACGGAAAGTATGATCTCAATCTTCTTGTACTTGTTGAATTCTGTTTGTGACCTAGTGTGTGATCTGCTCTGAGGAATGTTGCATGTTGAGAATGTGTATTCTGCTGCTTTAGGGTGAAATGTTCTGAATATATCTGGTAAGTCCATATGGTCCAGTATGTCATTGAAAGCCACTGTTTCCTTGTTATTTTCTGCTGAGATGATCTGTCCAGTGATGTAAGTGGGGTGTTAAAGACTCTTTCTATTGTATTATCATAAATGAGTTCCTTTATGTTTGTTATTGATTGTTTTACTCGTTTAGGTGCTCCCAAGTTGGAGGCATAAATATTTACAATTGTTAGATCTTCTTGTTGAATCATTACCATTATTATCACATAGTGCTTTTCTTCATCTCTTGTTATAGCTTTTGGGTTGAAATCTAGTTTTTCCAATAAAAGTGGTGTTATTCTATCTTTCTTTTGATATCCATTAACCTGATAAATATTTCTCCATCCCCTCACTTTCAAACTGTTGTTGTCTTTAGGTTTAAAATGAGTCTCTTGTATGCAACATAGATATAGGTATTGTTTTTTTTTTAAGATTTTATTTATTTGACAGAGGGAAACACAGCCAGAGAAGGAACACAAGCAGGGGGAGTGAGAGAGGGAGAAGCAGGCTTCCCGCCGAGCAGGGAGCCCGATGTGGGGCTCGATCCCAGGTCTCCAGGATCATGACCTAGCCGAAGGCAGTCGCTCAACCAACAGAGCCACCCAGGCGCCCCTTGTTTTTTTTTTTTTTATATATATATATACATTCTGACATCTGATATCTTTTGATTGGAGTTTTTAATCCATTTACATTCAGAGTAATTATTGATAGATATGTATTTATGGGAATTTTATTATTTGTTATGTTGCTGTTTCCAGATATTTTCTCTGTTATTTTCTTTGTCACTTTTCCTTTCTCCCTTTCTACTCAAAGGGTCCTATGATATGAATGTTATTATGTTTCATGGAGTTACTGAGTTCTATAAGTCTATTTTCTTGTCCAATATTTCTTAGTCTGTTTTGTTCAGCTTCATTATTTTCCATTTTATCTTCTATATCACTTGTTTGTTCCTCTGCTTCTTCCATCCTTGTGGTCATTATATCTAGTCTGTTTCTAATCTGTTATAGCATTTTTTCATTTGTTTTCAACCCTTTTATCTCTGTGTTACCTCACTGATGTCATCCATTCTTTTCTCAAACCCAGTGAGTAGCCTTATGACTGTTGCTTTAAATTATCCATTAGGCATACTATTTATATCTGTTTTGATTAGATCTCTGGTCATGAACTTATCTGTTATTTTATTTGAGATAAATTCCTCTGTCTTGACATTATGTATAAGTCTCTGTCTTCTTTTCCATGTTAGAAAATCCTGTTATGTTTCCTAATCCTGAGAGTAATAGATTTATGAAGAAGAGGTAATACAGTATCCATTTCCTAGATCTTCACAGAGTGTGCCTTATGTGTGCTGCATGCACTCTGCTGCTGTGTTTTTGCTGCCCTATCCTTCAGGCCAGTCATCTGCAGAGTCTCTCCCTGCCTTCAGTGGGCAGTGTTTGGATCTTGGCCAGAATGTGGCAAATTATAACAAGGTGTTATCTGGTCAGCTTATTAAATGAGACTTGATGCTACCACCATTAGAACCAAAGCCTTGCAGAACTCGTTGGTTTGGAGGCATGGTGTGGATATGGGTTTCTGTTGGTCATCTGGGGAAGGGCCCCTCTGAGGCACACTTGCCTGAGAAGGGCAGTACTGGCAGAATGTATGGGCAGGGAAAGTCTTGGTGTGAGCAGGGTAGGCATTCTGTGTAGGCACTATACCTTTTACTGAAGGTTATGATGAGGGGCAATTGAGGGAAATGGTTCCAGCCAGCTCCTTTATCCCTGGAGAGGGGATTCTGCACTTCCTGATCTAAGGAAGCACTCCTGGAAGAGTAAATAATCTCCCTGCTCTGTATCCCAGTCATTTTTCAGATTGTTGTTTTCATACTCTCTATCTCAGGGTTGTTTGCCAGCCTTCTGTCTGGGAGTAGCAGAGTGCACTGTGGTCTTCTCTCCCAGTCAAGTCTGCTTACTATAAAACTCCAAATTTTGGTGACATATTGTGGAAAGTGGCCTGCACTGTTTTTTTGGGGAATACTCTTGCTATGCTGGGAATTATGAAGGTTTGACAAAGATGGGCAGCCATGCCAGAATACTGGGAACAAGAAGAGTAGGCAGCCAGAGTTGGGATAAATCTCCTCAGTAGGTAGCTCTGCACCTATGTTGAGAATCATGGATGAGACATGGTGTCCATTGGCCCTTTTGTCCCAGAGAGGCCTCTCTTTGAATTCCAACTCTCACAGGTGTGTTCTAAGAAGAGGGAACAATCTTTCCTCTGTGTGCCTAAGGAATTCCTAAGATTGTTCAACAGGCCCCTGGGTTGTTTGCCTGCTTTTTCTCCAGGAGTAGGGCAATACCATCAGGGGTTTAACCCAGTTAAGCCCTCTGACTTTTAAAACTCTAGTCTTCAAACACCATTGGCTGCAAAAATCAGCCCCTCTCATTTTCTGTCAGTGGGTTTAGAGAAGAGTTCTTGTGCATTCCCCTGGGTGCTCCTCTCTCACCTTTCTTTATGACCAGGGCTCCCTCCTCTCTGCATCACCTGCCATCTTTTTTTCCCCAAAATCATGTCTCCTCCACCCTTCTTACCTTCTTCAGTGTGCCCTCTTCTCTTTCTCTAGTTATGGAGTTTGTACTGTCAGGACTCAGGTTGATTTTTTGGATATTCAGAATATTTTGATAGTTATCTAGTTGTGTTTAAGGGAAAAGATGAGCCTAGGGTCCTCCTACTATCTTAGCACCCCTCCAAAATTTATTTGCTTTTAAATTTTGTTGATTATTTCCTTCACTGTGCTAAAGCTTTTTATTTTTATGTAACCCCAATAATTTTTTTTTGCTTTCATTTTACTTGCTTCGGGGAAATATCTAGAAAAGTGGCCAATGTCAGAGAAATTATTGCCTGTGATCCCTTCTAGGATTTTTATGGTTTCAGGCCTCACATTTCAGGTCTCACATGGTTCCTAATCCATTTTGAGTTTATTTTTGTATATGGTGAAAGTAAGTAATTCGGTTTCCACTATTTTGCATGTAACTGTCCAGTTTTCCCAACACCATTTGTTGAAGGAACACTCTTTTCTACATATCCTTCCCTCCCTTGTTAAAGATTAATTGACCATATAATCGTGGGTTTATTTCTTTGTTCTCTATTTTGTTCTATCGATATATTTACCTATTTTTGTGATTTTTATATGTATTTATTATAGGAATTAGCTCACATAATTATGGAGGCAAAGAAGCCCCGTAATCTTCTGTCTGCAAGCTAAAGAACCAGGAACAGTTGTAGTGTAATTAAGTCTGGGAATGAAGTCCTGAGAACTAGGGAGCCAATTGGTGTGATTCCATCCTGAGTCCAAAGGCCAAAGAATGACAGCCAATGGTATAATTTGGTCTAAGTCCAACAGGCTGTAAACCAGGATTTCTGATCTCTGAGGGCAATAGAAAATGGATGTCCCAGGTGGCGCCTGGGTGGCTCAGTTGGTTAAGCAACTGCCTTCAGCTCAGGTCATGATCCTGGAGACCTGGGATCAAGCCCCATATTGGGTGCCCTGCTCAATGGGAGGCCTGCTTCTCCCTCTCTCACTTCCCCTGCTTGTGTTCCTTCTCTGGTTGTGTTTCTTTCTGTCAAATAAATAAAATCTTAAAAAAAAAAAAGAAAGAAAATGGATGTCCCAGCTCAAGAAAAAAAAAAAAAAAGTCTTTTCTCTGTCTTTTTGTTCTGTTCAGGCTTTTAACGAATTAAATGATGCCCACCCACATTGGTGGAAGCATTCTTCTTACTCAGTATACTGATTGAAAAGCTGATTTCTTCCAGAAACACTTTCACAGACATACCCAGAAATGTTTTACCAGGTATCTGGGCATACTTTAGCCCAATTAAGTTGACACAAAATATCGGTCATTGCACTGGATCATATGGTAATTATGTGTGTAAGTTTTGTTACCACAATACTGTTTTTTATAGTTATTGCATCATTTTACATTCTTAGCAACAATGAACAAGGGTTCCAATTTTTCTGCGTCCTTGCCAACATGTGTGATTGTTTTTTATAGTAGCTGTTCCAGTAAGTGTGGAATGGTATCTCCTTGTAATTTTGATTTTCATTTTCTAATGGTTAGTGATGAGCATTTTTTCATATATATATTGGCAATTTGTGTATCTATTTTGGTGAAGGGCCTATATATGCCCTTTCCCCCCCTTTTATAGTTCCTAAATCATTTTATTTTTTCAGTGTTCCAAGAATCATTGTTTATGCCCCACACCCAGTGCTCTATGCAATACATATCCTCAGTACCCACCACCAGGCTCTCCCGTTTCCCCATCCCACCCCTCCAAGACAATCAGTTTGTTTCTGAGTCCAAAGTCTCTTATGTTGCATTTTTCCCTGATTTCCCCTACTTCCCATTTCCTTTCCTTCTCCTACCGCCATCTATATTACTACTTATGCACCACAAGTAAGTGAAACCATGTGATACTTGACTTTCTGTACTTGGCTTATTTCACTCAGCATAATTTCTTCCATCCCAGTCTATGTTGCTACAAAAGTTGGGTGTTCATCCTTTCTGATGGAGGTGTGATATTCCATTGTATGTATGTACCACATCTTTATCCATTCATCTGTTGGAGGGCACCTTGGCTCTTTCCACAGTTTGGCAATTGTGGCCATTGCTGCTATGAACCTTGGGGTACATATGGCCCTTCTTTTCACTACATCTGTATCTTTGGGGTAAATACCCAGTAGTGCAATTGCAGGGAAAAGGGTAGCTCTATTTTTAATTTTTAAAGGAATCTCCACACTGTTTTCCAAACCGGCTCACCAACTTGCATTCCCACCAACAGGGTAAGAGGGTTCCCCTTTCTCCACAGCCTCTCCAACACTTGTTGTTTCCTGTCTTGTTTGCTTTGGCCATTCTGACTGGTGTAAGGTGGTATCTCAGTGTGGTTTTGAATTGCATTTCCCTGATAGCTAGTGATGATGAACATTTTTTCATGTGTCTGTTAGACATTTGTATGTCTTCTATGGAGAAGTGCCTCTTCATGTCTCCTGTCCATTTTTTTTGATGTGATCATTTTCTTTTTGGATGTTGAGTTTGAGTAGTTCTTGTAGCTCTTGGATATCAGCCCTTTGTCTGTAGTGTCATTTGCAAATATCCTCTCCCAGTCCATGGGTTGCCCCTTTGTTTTGTTGACTGTTTCCTTTGCTGTGCAGAAGCTTTTTATTTTGATAAAATCCCAAAAGTTCATTTTTGCTTTTGTTTCCTTTGTCTTTGGAGATGTGTCTTGAAAGAAGTTGCTGTGGCCACTGTCAAAGAGGTTACTGCCTATGTTCTTTTCCAGGATTTTGATGGATTCCTGCCTCACATTGAGGTCTTTCATCCATTTTGAGTTTATCTTTGTGTGTAGTGTAAGAGAATGGTCTAGTTTCATTCTTCTATGTGTAGCTATCCAATTTTACCAGCACCGTTTATTAAAGAGACTGCCTTTTTTCCACTGGATATTTTTTCCTGCTTTGTCGAAGATGAGTTGACCATAGATTTGTGGGTCCATATCTGGACTTTCTACTCTGTTTCATTGGTCTATTTGTCTGTTTTTGTGCCAGTACCATGCTGTCTTGGTGATCACAGCTTTGTAATAAAGCCTGAAATCAGATAATGTGATACCCCCAGCTTTGCTTTTCTTCTTCAATAATTCCTTAGCAATTCGGAGTCTTTTTTGGTTCCATATAAACTTTATGATTGCTTGTTCCAATGCTTTGAAAAATATTAGTGGAATTGATTGGAATGGCATTGAAAGTATAGATTGCTGGGCAGCATAGACATTTTGACAATGTTTATTCTTCTGATCCATGAGCCTGGAATGCTCTTCCATCTTTTTGTGTCTTGTTTAATTTCTTTCATGAGTCTTCTATAGTTCCTTGGGTACAGATCCTTAACTTCTTTGGATAGGTTTATTCCTAGATATCTTACGGTTTTTGGTGCTATGTTAAATGGATTCGATTCTCTGATTTCCCTTTCTATATTTTCATTGTTAGTGTATAAGAATACAACTGATTTATGTGCATTGATTCTGTATCCTGCCACATTACTGAATTATTGTATGAGTTCTAGTAGTTTTGGGGTAGAGTCTTTTGGGTTTTCCACACACAGTATCATGTCATGTGCAAAGACAGAGAGTTTTACTTCTTTGCCAGTTGGAATACCTTTTATTTCTTTCTGTTGTCTGATTGCTGTTGCTAGTACTTCTAACACTATGTTGAACAGTAGAGGTGAGAGTGGGCATCCTTGTCTTATTCCTGATCTCAAAGGGAAGACTGTTAGTTTTTCCACGTTGAGATTGATATTTGCTGTGAGTTTTTCATAGATAGATTTTATGAGGTTGAGGAATGTTCCCTCTATCCCTATACTTCAAAGAGTTTTAATCAGGAACGGATGTTGTATTTTGTCATATGCTTTTTCTGCATCAATTGAAAGTACCATGTGGTTCTTCTCTCTCCTCTTATTGATTTGTTCTATCATGTTGATTGATTTGTGAGTGTTCACCCACCCTTTTATCCCTGGGATAAATCCCACCGGGTCGTGGTGGATAATCTTTTTAATGTGTTGTTGGATCCTAATATGCAGAGATAGTGTTAAGAATCTTGGCATCCATATTCATCAGAGATATTGGTTTGAAGTTCTCCTTTTTTTTTTTTTAAAGATTTCATTTATTTATTTGACAGAGAGAAACACAGCCAGAGAGGGAACAGAAGCGGGGGGAGTGAGAGAGGGAGAAGCAGGCTTCCCGCCGAGCAGGGAGCCCGATGTGGGACTCGATCCCAGGTCTCCGGGATCATGACCTGAGCCGAAGGCAGTTGCTTAACCAACTGAGCCACCCAGGCGCCCTGAAGTTCTCCGTTTTGATGGGGTCTTTTTCTAGTTTGAGGTTAGAGTAATGCTGGCTTCATAGAAAGAGTCTGGAAGTTTTCTTTCTGTTTCTATTTTCTGAAGCAGCTTCAGGAGAATAGTTGTTATTTCTTCTTAGAATGTTTGGTAGAATTCCCCAGGAAATCCATGAGCTCCTGGGCTCTTGTTTTTGGGGAGGTTTTTGATCACTGCTTCAATCTGTTACTAGATATTGGTCCATTCAGTTTGTCAATTTCTTCCTGTTTCAGTCTTGCAAGTTTATAGGTTTCCAGGAATGCATCTATATCTTCTAGGTTGTTAAACTTATCAGCATATAACTGTTGATAGTAATTTCTGAAGAATTTTTCTCTTTCCTTGGTGTTAGTCATGATCTCTCCCCTTTCATTCATAATTTTATCAATTTGGGTCTTTTCCCTTTGCTTTTGGATTAGTTTGGCCAATGATTTATTGATCTTATTAATTCTTTCCAAGAAGCAGCTTCTAGTTTTGTTGATGTGTTCTACTGTTTCCCTAGTTTCTAATTCATTGATCTCTGCTCTAATCTTAATTATTTCCTGTCTTGTGTATGGGTTTGGCTCAATTTGTTGTTGATTTTCTAGTTCTTTAAGGTGTAATTAGTGTTGGTGTATTTGGGATTTTTCAATTTTTTTGAGTGAGGCTTGGGTGGCTATGTATTTCCACCTTAGGACTGCCTTTGCTGTATCCCCTAAGTTTTGGATTGATGTATCTTCATTCTCATTGGTTTCCATGAAGTGTTTCAGTTCTTCTTTGATTTTCTGGTTGATCCAAACATTCTTGAGCAGGGTCGTCTTTAGCTTCCAAGTGTTTGAATTCCTTCTGAACTTTTTGTTGTGGTTGACTTCCAGTTTCAAGGCATCATCGTCAGAGAGTATGCAGGGAATAATCTTAATCTTCTGGTATCAGTTGAGCCCTGATTCGTGACCTAGTATGTGGCGTATTCTGGAGAAAGTTCCATGTGCACTTGAAAAGAGAGTATTCTGTTGTTTTAGGGTGGAATGTTCTGAATATATCTATGGGATCTATCTGGTCCAATGTGTCATTAAAAGCTCTTGTTTTTGTGTTGATTTTCTGTTTAGATGATCTGTCCATTGCTGAGAGTGGTGTGTTGAGATCTCCTACAATTAATGTATTTATATCAATATGACTCTTTACTTTACTTAACAGTTGGCTTATGTAGTTAGCTGCTCCCATGTTGGGGGCATAAATATCTACAATTGTTAGATCTTCTTGGTGTATAGAACCTTTCAGGAGTGATGTAGTGTCCTTCTATGTCTCTGACTATAGTCTTTAGATTAAAATATAATTTGTCTGATATGAGAATCGCTACCCCACCTTTCTTTTGAGGTCCATTGGCATGAAGATGGTCCTCTATCCCCTCACTTTCAATCTGACAGTGTCTTTATATTCAAAATGTGTCTCTTGTAAACAACATATGGATGGGTCCTGTCGTTTTATACAGTCTGCAACCCTGTGCCTTTTTATTGGAGCATTTAGGCCATTCACATTGAGAGTGATTATTGATAGATACATTTTTATTGACATAATGTTGCCTGTGAAGTTCATTTTTTTATAAGTTACCTCTGTAAATTTCTGTTCTGTGTCACTCTTGGGTCTGTTTCTCTTTTATAGAACCCCCTTTAATATTTATTTTAGTGTTGGCTTTGTGGTCGTATAATCTTTTAGAGGCTGGTGGTCCTGGAAGCTCTTTATTTCTCCTTCCATTTTAAAAGTCAAAGGAAAATGAAGAGATCAGAAGTATTATTGTTGAAAATCATTTGACCATACATCCAAGGGATTTTTTTCTGGTCTCTTCACTTTGTTCTATTAGTCTATATGTCTGCCTTCATGCTACTACCATACTTTTTTGATAACTATTTTGTAGTAAATTTTGAAATCAGGAAAAGTGGTTCTTCCAACTTTGTTTTTCTTCTTCTATTATGTTAGAGTTTCCATATGAATTTTAGCATGGAATTTTCTTTTGTTGACAAAAATATCATTGGAATTTTGGTAGGAATTTTATTGAATCTGAAGATCATTTTCAGTAGTATTAACATCTTTACAATATTAAATTCTCTAATCTGTGAACATAAGATATCTTTCCAGTAACTTTTGTCTTCATTATCTTCTTTCAGTAGTGTTTTATAATTTTCAGTGTACAAGTCTTTCTCTTCCTTAGTTAAGTATATTTCTGAATATTTTATTCTTTTTGTTGTTATTGTATATAGAATTGTCTTCTTTACTTCACTTTTGGATGGGTAATGGTTACAGAGAAGCAACTGTCTTTTGTGTGTTAATTTTCCATTCCACAACTCTGCTCAATTTATTAGTTCTTACAATGTTGATAGAATCTTTAGGGTTTCTTGTATATAAGATCATGTCATTTATGATTGGAGAAAATTTAATAGCTTCCTTTCTAATTTGGATATCATTTATTTCCTTTGCTTGCCTAATTACTCTGGCTAGAATTCCAATACTTACTCAATAGAAGTGGCAAAAATAGGCATTCTTGTCTTGTTCTTGATCTTAGAGGAAAATTTTCAATCTTTCACCATCCATTATTATGTTAGCTGGGAAAATTTCATATATGTTGTTTATTATGTTGAGATAGTTTCTTTCAATTCCTAGTGTGTGAGTGTTTTTATCATGAAAATTTTTGGAGGAAAAAAGTGGATTTTGTCAAATGCTTTTTTTTTTGCATATTTGAGATGACTAGGTGTCTTTTATTTTTCCTTGGTTCTTTTAATGTGGTGTATCACATGGACTAATTTTTGTATAGTGAACCATGCTGTCTGTATCAGGATAAATTCCACATGGTCATATTATTTAAATCCTTTAATCCTTTTATTTTTATTTTTTAATATTTTATTTATTTATTTGACAGAGAGATCACAAATAGGCAGAGAAGCAGGCAGAGAGAGAGGAGGAAGCAGGCTCCCTGCCATACCGAGAGCCCAATGTAGGCCTCGATCCCAGGACCCTGAGATCACGACCTGAGCCGAAGGCAGAGGGTTTAAGCCACTGAGCCACCCAGGTGCCCTCTTTTAATCCTTTTAGTTGTCAAATTTGATTTGCCAATATTTTGCTAAAAATGTTTACATCAGTATTCATAAAAGATATTGATCTGTAGTTTTGTTTTCTTGTGATGTCTTTGTCTGGCTTTGTTAGTTTGCTAGGGCTGCCATAACAGTACTGCAGACTGGGTGCCATAAAAAGGTGAAATTAATTTTATCACAATTCTGAAGATTAGAAGTCTGAGATTAAGGTGCCAGCAGGTTTTTGTTGTTATTGTTGTTTTCATTTCTTCCTAAGATCTTGTCTTTTTTTGTACCTCGCTTTTGTCTTCCTCTGTCTTATTATGGTCTTTCCTCTGTTCATATACATGGCTTATGTGTTTTTGTGTACCCTAATATTTTCATAAACATGCCATTGTTTTATGACCCACCCTATAACTCCATTTTAACTGAATTGCCTATTTAATGGCACTATATCCAAATACAGTCATATTCTGTAGTACAGGGATAAGGACTTCAATGTGAATTGGGAGGAAGACATAATTCATTCCATAATTCTCCACCTTCTGGACACCCCAAATTTGTGTCTTTCTCACATGCAAAATACATTCTGCTCCATATCAACAGCTCCCCAAATCTTAACCCATTCCAAAATTAATTCCAAGTCCCAAACTTATCTAGCAATATGATATAAATCAAGTATGGGTGAGACTTGAAATATGATTTATCCTGAGGCCAAATTTCTCTTCATCTGTTAATTTGTTGAACCAAGTGAGGTTTTTGTTTCCAAAATACGATGACGAGACAGGCATAGGACAGATATTTCCATTCCAAAGGCAGAAATCAGAAATATATTTGGGGTCATTTTTTCCCAATTAAGTCTAAACCAAGCAGGGCAAATTCCATTAGATTTTAAGACTCCACAATTATCATCTTTGTTTCAATAATGGGAACCTATCTAGGTGGTGACCTTGCCTTATCTGCCCACTGAGGTGGCAGCCAAACTCTGTGGCTCTGTGTTGTAGCATTTTCTCTGAGGCTTTCAGCAGTGGCCTCACCCCATCTGATGGCTTAGGCAGTGGCAGCCTGGCCTGCTGCATCTGAGGAGATGACAGCTTGTCTCAATTTTCAACCTATGCCTTCCTGGCCTGTGGTGGGAGGAACAGCCTTATTGATCTCTGAGTCATCTTTGGAGTCATTCTTTACTTTTTTTTTGAAAGGGTAATGCATGTTAGCTGCTGAACAGTTATATTGTCCTTTCTTTTTTTAAAAAAAATATTTTATTTATTTATTAAGAGAGAGAGAGAGAGTTAGTGAGAGAGAGCATGAGAGGGGAGAAGGTCAGAGGGAGAAGCAGACTCCCCGCAGAGCTGGGAGCCCAACGTGGGACTCGATCCCAGGATTTCAGGATCATGACCTGAGCTGAAGGCAGTGGCTTAACCAACTGAGCCACCCAGGCGCCCCTTATATTGTCCTTTCTATAGAATTCCAGACATCTGGGCACCTGGGTAGCTCAGTGGGTTAAAGCCTCTGCTTTTGGCACAGGTCATGATCTCAGGCTTCTGGGATCAAGGCCCGCATCAGGCTCTCTGCTCAGCAGGGAGACTGCTTTCTCCTCTCTCTGCCTGCCTCTATGCCTACTTGTGATCTCTCTGTCTGTCAAGTAAATAAATAAAATCTTTAAAAAGAAAAAAGTATCATCTTAAAAAAAAGAATTCTAGATATTCAATAATCTTCTTTAATTTTGTTCTATCTGTGTGCCCTTTAATCAAGCTAGCACTGTTTATGCTGAAATAACCCCATCTCTGTTCCTGCATTCTGATGAGATAGATGGTTTGATTAGAATGATGAATCACACTCATAATTTCTTTATTGAATAGTTATTTAGTCAAACCTTCAGTGTTCTCTCTAGAACTCTCTCTCTCTCTCTCTCTCTCTCTCTCATCTCTATCTCTCTCTCTCTCCTCTCTCTCTCTCTCTCTCTCTCTCTCTCTCTCTCTCCTTTTTGCAATGTGGATAGGCTGAACATTATTTAAATATTGAAGTTATGATTCCCTTTGCTTTAATTTCTCCTTCAAATTTTCACTTAGCTTTTGTATTTTACTATAAGTAACAAGGAGAAACCAGATTGCATCTTCAGGACTTTGCTTAGAAATATTCTCAGCTAAATATTCAAGTTTACAACTGTCTTTCATGAAATTATAGAACACAATTAAGTCAAGTTTCTTGACACTTTATAAGAAAGAACACCTTTCCCCCAATGTCCAATAATAGATTCCTTGTTTCCATTTGAGACTCCACCAGGATAGCCTTTAAAATCCTTATTTCTACCAATAATTTCATCAGGGCAATCTAGGCTTTAAAAAAAGTATATCAACCCTAAAACTCTTCTGGCTTATATTACTCAGTTTCAAAGTCAATTCCACATTATTGTTTATTTCTTATGTTAGCATTCTTCTTCATGATACCAAAATTTTTATTGGTCAGGATACTCCATGGAACCAGAGAAATGAATATATTTATTCAAGATATGCCAGTAAACTGGAAGATCCAATGGAAGAGTAGTAGTCTGACTCTAATACTGACTGTGGTGTCAGCATCAAGGCAATACAGATCTCATAGGACACATTTGGAGGTGTTCTTTCCCTATACATTTTTTAGGAGTTTGAGAAGGATAGGTGGTAATTCTTCTTTAATTTTTTTCAGCTTTGTTGAAATACAATTGACATATAGTGTTGTGTAAGTTTAAGGTGTACAATGTTTTAATTTATATATTAATTAGCATGTATTACTATAGGGTAGCTAACATAGGAGAAGCTAACATTTCTATCATGTACATAATTATCAGTTCTTTTTCTTGTGGTGAGAACATTTAAGATCAACTCAATAGCAAATTTCAAGTACATAATACAGTATAGTTAACTATAATCACCATGCTGTACATCAGTACCCCAGCACCTATTCATCTAAAACCTGGAAGTTTGTACTCTGATCAATATCTCTCCATTCTCCACCACTCAGTCCCTGGTAACTAGTACTCTGCTTTCTGTTTTTATGAGTTCAGCTTTCTTAGTTTCTATATAAAAGTAATATCATACAGTATTTATCTTTCTATATCTGACTTATTTAATATAATATCATTCCCTTAAGTTCCATCTATGCTGTTACACATGGCAGGTTTTCCTTCTTTCTCATGGCTGAATAATATCTAATTGGAGAAATATAAATTGATCTATTATCTAGTATCTATCTATCTATCTATCTATCATCTATCAATCATATATCATCTATTATCTACCTATCATCTATCTACCTGTCAACTGTTTTCTATCATCTATCTGTGATGGACATGTAGTTGTTTCCATATCTTGGCTAGAGTGAATAATGCTTCAATGAACATGGGAGCTCAGATAACTGAACAAGATTCTGTTTTCATTTTCATAGGATGTATACTCCGAAGCAATATTAGTGGATCATATGGTAGCTTTATTTTTACTTTTCTGAAGAACTTCTATGCTGTCATCCACAGTGGTGGTACCAATTTAAATCTCACCAACAGTGCACAAGGGTACCCTTTTCCCATATTCTCACCAACATTTATTTTATGTCTTTTTGATAATACTCATCATAAAACATATGAGGTGATATCTCATTGTGGTTTTAACATGCATTTCCCTGGTGACTGGTGGTGTTGAATACCTTTTCTGGTAGCTGGTAGAGATTTATTTGTATGCCTTAATTTCCAATAAACATTGGAAACATATGCCCCATTTTTAACTAGAATGTTTAGTTTTGCTATAGAGTTGAATGAGTTAATTATGTATTTGGGATATTAACTTTTTGAAAGGGGAGAGATCACAAACAACACTGAAGAAATACAAATATAAGAACATATTATGAGCAACTATACACCAGCAAATTTGACAATTTGGAAGAAATGGATGCATTCCTGAAGACATATAAACTACCAAAACTGAACCAAGAAGAAATAGAAAACTTAAACAGACCCATAACCAGTAAGGAGATTGAAGTAGTCATCAAAAATCACCCAACAAACAAGAGCCCAGGGTCAGACAGCTTCCTGGGGGAATTCAACCAAACATTTAAAGAGGAATTAATACCTATTCTCCTGAAACTGTTTCAAAAAATAGAAATGGAAGAAAAATTTCCAAAATCATTTTATGAAGCTAGCATTACCTTGATCCCAAAACCAGACAAAGACCCATCAAAAAGGAGAATCACAGACCAATATTCCTGATGAATGCCAAACTGTGGCAAGAGCCAAGGTGCCCTTCAACAGATGAATGGATAAAGAAGATGTCGTACATATATACAATGGAATACTATGCCTCCATCAGAAAGGATGAATATCCAACTTTTGTAGCAACATGGACTGGACTGGAAGAGATTATGCTGAGGGAAATAAGCCAAGAAGAGAAAGTCAAGTATCACATGGTTTCACTTACTTGCGGTGCATGACGGGTAACCTGGAGGACAGTGGGAGAAGGAAAGTAAATGGGAACTAGGGTAATCTAGGGAGGGAAATGAAACAACAGAGACTTTGGACACAGAAACAAACTGAGGAGCTTGGAGGGAGGGGGGTGGAGGGATGGGAGAGCCTGGTAGTGGGTACTGGGGACACCTAAAGCGTGGAACACTGGGTGTGGGGAATGGGGAATGAATCTTGGAACACTGGAAAAAAAATTTTAGTAACAATAAAAAAAATCATAAAAAAAAAATTCTCACCAAAATACTAGCTAATAGGATCCAACAGTATATTAGAAGGATTATTCACCACAACCAAGTGGGATTTATTCCTGGGCTGCAAGTTTGGTTCAACATCTGCAAACCAATCAATGTGATACAATATATTAGTAAAAGAAAGAACAAGAACCATATGATCCTCTCCATATATGCTGAAAAAGCATTTGGCAAAGTACAGCGTTCTTTTTTGATCAAAACTCTTCACAGTGTAGGGATAGAAGGTACATACCTCAAATATTAAAACCCATCTATGAAAAACCCACAGCAAATTTCATTCTCAATGGGGAAAAAGTGAGAGCTTTTCCCCTAAGGCCATAAACATGGCAGGACTGTCCACTATCACCACTGCTATTCAACATAGTACTGGAAGTCATAGCCTCAGCAATCATACCAAAAAAAAATAAATAAATAAATAATAAAAGGAATAAAAGGCACCGGAATCAGCAAGTAGCCAAACTCTCATTCTTTGCAGATGATATGATACTTTATGTGGAAAACCCAAAAAAGACTCCACTCCAAAACTGTTAGAACTCATATAGGAATTCAATAAACTGTCAGGATATAAAATGAATGCAAAGAAATCAGTTGCATTTCTTATAACAACTGCAAAACAGAAGAAAGTAACATTAAGGAGTCTATCCCATTTACAATTGCACCCCAAACCACAAGATACCTAGGAATAAATTTAATCCAAGAGGCAAAAATTCTGCCCTCAGAAAACTATGAAGTACTCATGAAGAAAATTGAGGAAGACGTGAAGAAATTAAAAAACATTCAATGCTCATGGATTGGAAGAACAGATATTCTGAAAATATCTATGGTACCTAGATCAATCTACATATTTAATGAAATCCCTATCACAATACCATCAACTTTTTTCAAAGAAATGAAACAAATAATCCTAAAATTTACATGGAACCAGAAAAGACCCCGAATAGCCAGAGGAATGTTGAAAAAGAAAACCTAAGTTGGCAGCATCACAATTCCAGACTTCAAGCTCTATTACAAAGCTGTAATTATTAAGACAGTATGTTACTGGCTGTAATTATTAAGACAGTATGTTACTGGCACAAAAACAGACACATAAATCAAAAGAACAGAATAGAGAGCCGAGAAATGGGCCCTCAATTCTATGGTCAGCTCATCTTCAACAAAGCAGGAAAGAATGTCTAATGGAAAAAAGACAGTCTCTTCAACAAATGGTATTGGGAAAATTGGGCAGCCAAATGCAGAAGAATGAAACTGGACCATTTACTTACACCACACACAAAAATAGACTCAAAACGGTTGAAAGATTTTAATGTAAGACAGGAATCCATCAAAATCCTTAAGGAGAACAGAGGCAGCAACCTCTCTGACCTCAGCTTTAGCCACTTCTTCCTAGAAACTTTGCCAAAGCAAGGGAATCAAGGGGGAAAAAATGGACAATTAGGACGTCATCGAGATCAAAAGCTTTGCACAGCAAAAGAAATAGTCAACAAAACCAAAAGACAACCGACAGAATGGGAGAAGATATTTGCAAATGGCATATCAGATAAAAGTCTAGTATCCAAAATCTATAAAGAACTTTATCAAACTCAACACCCAAAGAGCAAACAGTCCAATCAAGAAAGGGGCAGAAGACATAAACAGACATTTCTGCAAAGAAGACATTCAAATGGCCAACAGACACATGAAAAATTGTTCAACATCCCTCAACATCAGGGAAATACAAATCAAAATCACAGTGAGATACCACCTTACACCAGTCAGAATGGCTAATATTAACAAGTTAGGAAATGACATATTTTGGCAAGGATGTGGGAAAAGGGGAACCATCCTACATGGTGGGAATGCAAGCTGGTGCAGACACTTTGGAAAACAACATGGAGGTTCCTCAAAAAGTTGAAAATAGAGCTACCTGATGACACAAGGATCCCACTACTGGGTATTTACCCTAAAGATAAAAATGTAGTGATCCAAAGGGGCACTTGCATGCAAATATTTATAGCAGCAATGTCCACAATTGTCAAACTATGGAAAGAACCTAGGTGTCCATCAACAGATTCATGGATAAAGAAGATGTGGTGTTTATATATAGTGTAATATTATGCATCCATCAAAAGAATAAAATCCTGCATTTACAATGAGGTGTGTGGAACTGGAGAGTATTATGCTGAGAGAAATAAGTCAGTCAGAGAAAGACAATTATCATATTCTCTGATATGGGGAATTTGAGAGGCAGGGTAGGGGGTTGTGGAGAGTAAGGAGGGAAAAAATGAAATAAGATTGGAATGGGGTTGAGACAAACCATAAGGGATTCTTAAACTCAGCAAACAAACAGAGTTGCTGAGGAATAGGGGGAGGGATAGGGAGGCTGGGTTATAGAAAAAATAAAAATTAATAAAATAAAAAAATAAAAAAGAGATGCAGAGAAGACACAAATGAACACAGTTCCAAAGATGACATAGAGATGGCTAACAAAAATATGAAAATATGCCAACATCCTTCATCACCAGGGAAATAATATGAAAACTACAATTAGATACCACCTCACACCTGTAAGAATCACAAAATTAACAACACAGGAATAACAGGTTTTGGAAAGAATGCAGAGAAAGGGAAACTGTCTTACACTATTGTTGGGAATGCAAACTGGTGCAAACCACCCTAGAAAATAGTTTAGAGGTTCCTCAAAAAGTTAAAAATATGCTACCTTTCCAGTCAGCAGTTGCACTTCTAGGTATTTACCCAAAGGATACAAAAGAATTGATTGGAAGTGATACATGTATCCCAAATTTTATAGTAGTTTTATCAATTATAGTCAAGTTATGGAGAGAGTCCAAATGTCCATTGACTGATAAATGGCTAAAGAAGTATGAGAGGCAGGGCAGGGGGTTGTTGGGAGTAAGGGGGGAATATATATATATTTATGTATGTCAGCTATCAGAAAGACTGGAATCTTTTTTTTTTTAAGATTTTATTTATTTGACAGTGAGAAGCAAAGTTAGAGAGGGAACACAAGCAGGGGGAGTGAGAGAGGGAGAAGCAGTCTTTCCCGCCGAGCAGGGAGCCTGATGTGGGGCTCGATCCGGGTCTCCGGGATCATGACCTGAGCCGAAGGCAGTCACTTAACCAACTGAGCCACCCAGGCACCCCAAGACTGGAATCTTGCCATTTGAAATGATGCAGATGAAACTAGAGTATGTGATATTAAACGAAATTAGTTAAAGACAAATGCCATATGATTTCACTCATATGTGGAATTTAAGAAACAAAACAGATGAATATGGGGAAAAGAGGAGAGAAACTATAAAATAGACTCTTAACCATAGAGAATAAACTGAGGTTGCTGGAGAAGAGGTTGGCAAAGGAATGGGTTAAATGGATGATGAGCATTATGGAAGGCATTTCTTGTGGTGAGCACTGAGTGTTTTATGTAAGTGATGAATCATTAAATCCTACTCCAGAAACCAATATTACACTATATGTTAACTAAATGGAATTTAAATAAAAAGTCAAAAAGAAGAAAGTCAGGAACAATAATATACAATCTTTAGCTTTTTCAAAGTTTATTTCTCTATATCTACTATATTTAATCTTTGAGTAGAGGTTTTGAAATGTGCTCAGACAGCAATTTGATAGCTTTCAAGCAAAGACATGACCAAGTTTCATCATATTGTGGGTTGTTTGTGCCATATAGTGAATGTGAGTACCTTCACAAAGTAACTATTTTTTTAAAGATTTTATTTATTTATCTGAGAGAGAGAGAGGAGAGAGAGAGAACATGAGAAAAGGTCAGAAGGAGGAGATGACTCCTGAGGAGCTGGGAGCCCGATATGGAACTCGATCCAGGAACTCTGGGATTACAACCTGAGCTGATGGTGGCTTAAACAACTGAGCCACCCATGTGCCTAAAAAGTAACTTTTTAAAATTCAAATTTCAACTCATCCTACTGTATTCAGTACAATTACAACATAACCAGCACTCAATAAATGTCGTTAAATATTAATTCTCTAAATCATGAAATAATTTTATTTTTTTTATTTTTTAAGAGATTTTATTTTTTATTTGAGAGAAAATGAGTGTGAAGGGGCAGAGGGAGATATAGAAGCAGACACCCCACTGAACAGGGACCCCAATTCAGAGCTCCACCGCAGGACCCTGAGTTTATGACCTGAGCTGAAGGCAGACCCTTAACTGACTGAGCCACCCAGGTGCCCTAAAATCATGAAATGTTTTTAAATCACAGTCTGGATTTCTGCTTTAAAGATTAAACTGAATCTCTGAAGTGGCCAATGGTTGGCATTTGTCCTGGAAATAAAGAACCCCCCCCTCAGATCATCTTAGCATCTCTGCCATTGAGTAATAATGTACACACCGTCATAATAAATCTTACCCATTACATCAGTGTTGGACATTGAATGTTTAGCTCTCTATTATAATTAAAGATCTTTTGTCAAGAGCTACTACCTAACTAATGACTATTTTTATTATAAGACCAGGCTCAGGAGCAAACTGTCATTCATATTTTAGAGTGAACACAATTAAAATGGCAACAAATGATTTATATGCTCAGTTTCCAAAACATAAAATAAAAATAAAGAGAAACTTGTAGGGAAAATATACTAATACAGCAGAAAGACAAGCAATTAAATCAATTAATACTTTACCTACTGAAAACATTTTATTATAAGGAAAGGAACTACTCTTTCCTGACTTAGATGTAAAAAAGTCATTTATTTTGCATGATGTGTAAAATACTCCCTACAAATACAAAACTTATAAGTACAAAATATTTCTAAGATATTTTCTAACTCATAAATATTACAACATTAGCCATATTTGCATCCATCAACTCTCTGGGTTAAATTTATATTTTTATATTAATTATTTTATAAAATTATAAAAATGTCCTCTTTAAATGAGCTTTGATTTTAATTTGTGCAATAAGTATTTACTGGTGAACCACTATATGCCAGACACTATTGTAGGCACTAAAGCTCAGCCTGTCAAACCTAACTTTAAGTACTGTTGGTGGAATAACAGGTGGAACCTGTTATGCTTATAAACTCTTTTCTGCCAAAGGTATAATAGGTGAGGCCATCTCCAGTTTCATTACAGTAAAGTATAGATTATTACAAGTCTTAATCTGGTTTAATTATTCTGTTTTATTTTATTTTTAAATTTTTATATAAATTTATTTTATATAAATTCCAGTTAGTTAACCTACAGTGTAATATTAGTTTCAGGTGCAGAAGTTAATTATTCAAGACTTACACACAACACTTGGTGCTCAACACAAATGCACTCCTTAATATCCATCACCTATCTAGTACATCTCCCCTCTTTTCCTCCCCTCTGGTAGTCATCAGTGTGTTCTCCATAGTTAGGTCTGTTTCTTGGTTTGCATCTCCCTCTTTTCCCTTTGCTCACTTGTTTTGTTTCTTAAATTCCACATATGAGTGAAAACATATGGTATTTGCCACTCTGACTGATCTTGCTTAGCATAATACTCTCTGGTTCTATCCATGTCACTGCAAATGGCAAGATTTAATTCTTTTTTAAAAGCTGAATAATGTTCTAGTGTGTGTGTGTGTGTGTGTGTGTGTGTGTATAGTGACATATATATGTATGTATATATCTATATATCTATATATCTATCTATCTATCTATATATATATATATATATCACCTCTTCTTTATCCATTCATTAGTCAAGGAACACTTAGACTGTTTCCATAATTTGGCTATTGTAGATAATGATGCTATAATATCAGGGTGTATGTATCCCTTTGAATTAGTATTTTTGTATTCTTTATGTAAATGCCTAGTAATGTTGTTGCTGGATCATAGGGTAATGTCCCGACCCGCGGGTAGTCAATGGAGACCCTAGAGGGGGAGTGAGAATGATAGGAAAGAGACACGAGAGATGGAGACAAGACAGGATTCTGATCAAGTCTCATTTATTGGCAAGTACAAGGGAATAATTATAGGGCAGGCAACAAGGGGAGTTTCTCTAGCAGGCAGCTCAAGTAAGTAAAACACAAAAATTAGAGATAGCATAGTGAAACATACTGCTAGCCATCAGTGGCATTCCAGTACCAGCTGTTTCAGGGAGTAAAGCTTGCACAAAAACAGCTTATCAGAAGCTGGGCGTAAATGGCCTTGCCAGTCAGCAGCTGGGCGCAGGTGGCCTCGCCAAGTCCGGCTTCCCACAGGGTAATTGTATTTTTTTTAATATTTTATTTATTTGACAGAGAGAAACACAGCCAGAGAGGGAACACAAGCAGGGGGAGTGAGAGAGGGAGAAGCAGGCTTCCCACCAAGCAGGGAGCCCGATGTGGGACTCAATCCCGGGTCTCCAGGATCATGACCTGAGCCGAAGGCAGTCGCTTAGCCAACTGAGCCACCCAGGCACTCCGTAATTGTATTTTCAACTTTTTGAGGAACCTTCATACTGTTTTCCAGAGTGGCTGCACCACTTTACATCTCCACCAACAGTGCAAGAGGGTTCTCTTTTCTCCACATCCTCACCAAACTTTTCTTTAAAAGAATAATACAGGGGTTCCTGCATGGCTCAGTAGGTTATGCATATGACTCTGGATTTCAGCTCAGGTCATGATCTCAGGGTCCTGGGATTGAGCCCTGCATCTAGAGCCATACTCACTGGGGAGTCTACTCCAAATTCTCTCTCTCCCTCTCCCTCTGCCTCCCCCCCCCCAGTTATGTACACATATTCTCTCACTCTCAAATAGATAAATAAATCTTTAAAGAACATAATGCATTAAACCAGTAATGATATGTCATCTCCTCATTATCAGACTTTCAAAAAAATTTAAATATTAATACCTTATTTGCAAGAATGTGGACAAATAAGTGTTCATATGCTATTGGTAGCTGGGCGAACTGTTATCTGTTTAATGATAATCTGGCAAAAACTGAACATTTATTTATTTATTTGTTTATTTATTTTAGATTTTATTTACTTATTTGAGAGAGAGGGAGAGAATCCAAAGTAGACTTTGAACTGAGCACAGAGCCTGATGCAGGGCTTGGTCTTATAACCACCAGATCATGACCTGAGTTGAAAAAAAGAGTTGATGGCACAACCAACTGAGCATCCCAGGTGCCCTCAAAACTGTCAACATTTAAAATACACATACAATTTAATACATAAATTCTATTTTTATTAATTTATCTTATAGATATCTTTACACATATCACAACAATTTGTGATCAGGATGTTTGTTTCATCATTATTTTAAAGACAGAAAGCCAGAAAACCACTTAAATAAATTCATCAGTAGAGGATTGTTTTTATAACACACACACACACACACACACACACACACACACACACACAATGTATAGCGACATACTAAGCAGACTGTAAAAAGAATATGATAGCTCTGTAGTGACATGAAAAGATCTTTGACATGGTGAAGTGAAAATTGACTTAAAGAACAATATATACAATATGATTGCATGTAAGCACAGGACATTTCTGGAACAATATTCAAGAAATTGTTGGGGAGGTTGCAGAAGCTGTCTGTGATGGAAAAAATACTCCCTTTTTTCATATGCACTTTAATCTTATTTTAATTTTTTTACTACATCCATGTGTCATTGAATAATATAAAATAATTTTTAAAAAAGGTAAATTTCTTCCATGATTAATGTTCTTTACCATTTGCAATTAATGAAAATATATGTATTTATTTAGGAATGGTAAAAATGATTCCTTCAGTCACTAAAACTTTGTGCTAAACATTGTTTTTGGTTTCTTATCTATGAAAATACTTACATTTTTGGAAAATCACAAGGGTTGAAAATTAAAGAAAATTGTGCCTGGATGGCTCAATAAGTTACCGCTCAGATGGTTAAGTATCTGCCTTTGGCTCAGGTCCTGATCCCAGGGTCCTAGATTGGAGCCCTGTGTCAGGCTCCCTGCTCAGCCTGCTTCTCCTTCTCCTGATCCCCCTGCTTGTGCGCTCTCTCTCTCTCTCTCTCTCTCTCTCTCTCTCTCTCTCCCTCTCTCTCTGTCAAATAAATAAATAAAACCTTTAAAAAAGAAAACTGAAGAAAAATAAAATAATAAAAGTGACCATCCAGTCTTCCACTGTGTTGAGGATATAGAGCTGGTGTATTAAATTAAGAATATGCACCTATTGCATGGAACACTGGGTGTGGGGCATGGGTAATGAATCTTGGAACACTGAAAAAATAAATTTAAAGTTAAAAAAAAAAGAATATGCAGATTGTGATCTGATGAATGAAAAGGTACAAGCCACCCATATGGAATTGGCAGGTAACTGCCTCTGCATCTGAGCTCCCACTGTGTGAATATGAAAACTCTGAGGCCATTTTGAATGGATACAGAGTTTTACACTTGCACAAAGAAAGTAAATTACAAGATTTATTATTTACAGATCATAGAAATGGAATTGCGGAGGTGCAATGAGTCTGCAGAAAGTCAATCCTCCATTCCAGGTCCAAAGGAGCAGGCGATAAACAGGAAAATAGCAAGCACCTATAACTTATAAGGTGGTTGGGGTGGAGGCCAAATTTTTAATGGTCTCAAGTGTAAGTTGTTATTTTAAAAAGTACCCCAGGGAAAGCAAAATAGGAACTTAGGGCAGGAATTCTAAATTCTAGCCCTTATCTAGGAGCCCAACATAATTAACTCATTCAACTCTATAGCAAAACTAAACATTCTAGTTAAAAATGGGGCATATGTTTCCAATGTTTATTGGAAATGAAGGCATACAAATAAATCTCTACCAGCTACCAGAAAAGGTATTCAACACCACCAGTCACCAGGGAAATGCATGTTAAAACCACAATGAGATATCACCTCATATGTTTTATGATGAGTATTATTCAGAGATAACTCAGGCAATAAGAGATGTCAGTGTGGACATCTAGTGCTTTGTAATGATCTGACGTGCTTCATTGCTCAAGTATAAACTATGGGATAAGAAGAACAAGGGAAAATACACTGGTAGTGCAAATAATGAGATGTCAATAAAAGTATATTTGCTTCCTCATTCATCTCTTCATAATAGTTATTTAATACCTGCTATTCTAGTAGATGCTTGTGAATGCAAAGTTAAATAAAACCATTACAATTCTCTCAAGGGACTAAAAAGGTAAACATATTACAAACATATATTCCTGTAGACTTAATGGATTTGCCCTCCTGCCTTAACCAATAAGAAAACCTGAAAAAGAATATGAACAGTTGTTTTAATAGATAAGCACCACAGAAGAGTGATACTTGAAAGAAAATGTGAGGTAAGGCTTATGATTATTTGAAGGAAATTTTCAAACAGCAGCATAGGGAGTGGGAACTTATACATAACAGAGCAATCTATTTGTGTTGAAGAGAAAAGTCTCAGAATCTTTGGGGCCAATGTGGCCAGGATTTGGGGGACAAAACCCCTAAAGTAAAAGAAAGTGCACAGAGAGAGAATTTCGAAAATATCAACAGGGTCTTTGGTTGAGTAATGCACTGTGCAAGTATGCAAAGGAAACTTCTTCAAGCCAAAAGAAGAATAATTATAAATCACCAGGCTGAACTATTCCCAGGATTCACACAGAAACTGGGAATCATTTATCCAGTTTATCCAGAGTGAAAATCACTTGCAATACATATGGCATCAAGAATAGTACTTGGAAGGACAAAGTCTTAGTATAGGGGCTAAATTAGTTCTAGACTAAAAGTTTCAAATGGTCTACATTAACAAAGATTAAAAAAATAAATGGTGTGAAAATAAAAACAAATAAATTCATTCATAAAAAGATAAAATATAAACCTCCAAAAATATTAAAGTAACCTCATTTACTTTGGCTACATATCAAACTTTAGCACTATTTAAAGGAATATAACAGAACATAACACCCAGCAATGTAGAGTTTACAATGTTTGTCATTTAATTAAGGAAAAAAAGCATGCAAAAAAGCAGGGAAGTATAACCTATAACTAGAAGAGCAATCAATTAATAAAAACAAATCCAGAAATTATGGAGATGAATAACTAATTTCAAAGTAAGTGGAAGCAAGAAAATGACAAAAATCAGAACAGAAATAAATAATATATAGACCAAAAATCAGTAGAAAAAGATTAAGAGAACAGAGAGCTCTTTTTTTGAGAAGATAAACAAAACTGACAGACAAGTAAACTAAATAAGACAAAAGAAAAGATTCAAATGAAGAAGTTCAGAAATGAAAGAGCAAACATAATGGAGATCACAGAAACAAAAAAGATCATAACAGAATAACATGAAAAATTGTATGCAACACATTGGATAACTTAGAAATAGATAAATTCCTAGAAATTTACAACCTATGAGGACTGAATCATAAAGTGAAAATTATCATATGGTTTCACTCATATGTAGAATATAAGCAATAGCATGGAGGACCATAGTGGAAGGGAAGGAAATCTGAAAGGGGTGAAATCATAGAGGGAGATGAACCTTTGAAGACTATGGACCCCAGGAAACAAACTGAAAGTTTCATAGGGGTTGGGGCATGGGAGGATGGGGCAACAGCGTGATGAGTATTAAGGAGGGCATGTGTGATGATGAGTACTGGGTGTTATACTCCAGTATGAGTCCAATGAATCATTGAGCACTACATAAAAACAAATGATGTACTATACAGTGGCCAATTGAATATAATTTTAAAAGTAGATGGTATTTACCCCAGCTGTAAATAATACTACTACTACTACTACTAATAATAATAATAATAATAAAGGGACTTTACTATTTGCATTCCCATTATTAATGTCTGAGCTTCATCTGCTCAGCATTTGATAGTGTATTTTTAAATTTTATCTGCTCTAATAAGTATGCTGTGTGGGCACCTAGGGTGGCTCCATCAGTTGAGTGTATGCTGTCACTCAGGTCATGATCCTGGAGTCCTGGGATTGAGCCTGGGTTGGGCTCTCTGCTCAGTAGGGAGTCTGCTTCTCCCTTCCCCTGACTGTGATCTTTCTCTCTCTCTAATGAATAAATAAAATCTTTGAAGAAACTTAAAGAAAAAAAAAGAAAAAGAAAATCTTAAAAGACTAATAACAAGTAAGGAGACCGAATTAATAATCAAATAACTCTCAGCCTAGAAAAGTCCCAAACCAGGTGGTTTCACTGGTGAATCCTAACAAACATTTAAAGAATAACAATCCTCAACCTTTTCCCAAAAAATTTGAAGAGAAGGGAACATCCCCAAATTCATTTTAAGAAACCAGAACTATCTTGACAAAAGCCAGATGAGGCACTATAAGAAAAGCTACAGACAAAATCCTTGAGGAATATAGATGTAAAAATCCTCAACAAAATGGTAGCAAATGGAATTCAACAGCACATTTGAAGAACTAAACACCATGAGCAAGTGGGATTTATCCCTGGAATTCAAGGACAATTAAATATACATAAATCAATTTAATTGATATATGACATTAGTAGAATGATGATGAAATTCATCTTATTATCTCAGTAGATGGAGAAAAAGCACTTGATAAAATGCAGCATTCTTTCATGATAAAAATTTTTAACAAATTGGGTATAGAAGGAACATTACTCAGCACAATAAAGGCCATTTGTTAAAACTCTGCAGCCAACATAATGTTTACTAGTGATAAGTTGAAAGGTTTCTTCTAAGATCAGGAATAAGACAAGGGTTGCCACTCTAACCATTCCTATAAAATGGAGTACTGGAAGTTATAGGCAGAGAAGTAATGCCAGATAAAGGAATAAAAGGCATCAAAACAAGAAAAGAGGAAGTAAAGTTTTTGTTTGCAGACAATATGAACTTCTACAAGGAAAATCCTAAAGAAACCACCAAAAATTTGTTAGAACTAAGGAACAAATCAGTAATGTTACAGATTACAAAACCAACATACAAAAAGTATTTGCATCTTTATACATTAAAAACAAAATATCTGGAAAAAATATAGAAAAAAAATATCATTCAGAATAGCTCAAACAACTAAAATATTTAGAAATAAATTTAAGGAGATAAAAGATCTAGCCACTGAAATCTACAAGACTTTGATGAAATAAACTGAAGAAGACACAAGCAAATGGAAAGATATTCCACCTTTATGGATCAGAAGTATTATAATGAAAATTACTCAAAACAATCCATAGATGCAATGAAATCCCTATCAAAATTCCAGTGGAGTTTTTGAAAGGAATAGAATAAAAAATCTTAAAATTTGTGTAAAGTCATACACACACACACACACACACACACACACACACACACATGCAATGAACAGCCAAAACTAGAGCAATAGCATATATTGATTTAAAACTATACTACAGAGCTATAGTAATCAAAGTAGTGTAGTACTAGTAAAAAAAAATAGACACATAGAAAAATAGAACAGAATTGAAATCACACAAGTAGACTCTCATATATAGAGTCAACTAGCATTTGACAAAAGAGCCAAGAATACTTAATGGGAAACAATCATCTAAAGGCCTCTGGATGGCTCAGTCCATTAAGTGTCTGCCTTTGGCTCAGGTCCTGATCCCAGGGTCCTGGGACTGAGTTTGGCTTTGGGCTCCTTGTTCAGTGAGGAAGCTGCTTCTCCCACAGCCTACTGCTCCCCCTGCTGTGTTCTCCCTCTCTTTGTCTCTCTCTCAAATAAATATTTTTTTTAAAAAGAAATAAAGACAATAGATGTTTCTGGGAAAATTTCATAATCACCGGCAGATGAAATTGGATTCTGTTTTCTTACACTGCTCAAAAAAATAATTCAAAATTATTTAGGGGCATAAATGTAAGTTCTGGAATGTGAAACCCTTTAAACTAACTATATGGAAAACTCCTTGACATTGGCCTTGGCCATATTTTTTCTTTAACAGACTCCTGTGGTGCATGCCCACAACAATCATAACTAGGGGTTATGAACTGTACTGACTTGTGTCTCATGTACTACAGCCCCTCTGAAACAGCAGCCCACTGCCCAACTATTTTGTTCTCAGTAGGACCCATGCAACTAGAGATATAATCATGTCCCTTTAACAAATAACCCTACCACTCGGACTACTGAACCTATAGTAAATTTTTATCTTTCCTTCCCTAGTGAGAAACCAGGAACTGATATTTTCCTCCCACTCATGTGATATTTGGAGGAGGTACTATTGTAACAGGGGGGCATGAAATTCCTTACTGGCTTTGATGTAGCTGGTGTAATACTTTAGGTGTAGGAGCCTCTTAACTGGTTTCTGGATTTCTCACAGAATAAATTGGTCTGTGTATTTTTTTTTTTGAATCAGTGTCTCCATTGGAGGATGGAGAGTCTCAGGCTTTCTATGTGACCATTTCGCTGACTTATTTGTAGTCTTTTAGGCTAGCTTTTAAAACTGATAACAATGTGCTAATGTGTCACTCTATAACTGAGTCTTCATCAATGTTATTTCATATTTATATTTTTTCAGTTTTTACTTTAAATATTTTGATGTCGTTTCCTAGAACAACAAAAATCATTTTGAATCATTCTCCTATCAATATAAAATAAGACCTTTGTCTTGTTTTGTTTTCTCTCAATTTCATTTTTGTCAATTTTTGATATTGTATTTTTCTTTTTCTTTGTCATTGCCTGGAATATGTTTGTCTATCTATTCATTTTTAATCATTATACCTCATTTCACTTTTAGTATGTACCTTATAAAAGAGTAATGATATATTTTTCTTATCTCAGAGAACTTATCTTTCAATAGAGGTTTAATCTATTTACACATATTGTCACAGCTGATAGGTTTGATCCTTGTATTTGACAAGTTATTTCTTTTATAATATAACATTTTATAATATTTATTGCTTTGATTTTTTAAATATTTTATTTATTTATTTGACAGAGAGAGGGATCACAAGTAGGCAAAGAGGCAGGCAGAGAGAAAGAGGAGGAAGCAGGCTCCCTGCTGAGCAAAGAGCCCGATGCAGGCCTAGATCCCAGGACCCTGAGATCATGACCTGAGCTGAAAGCAGAGGCTTTAACCCACTGAGCCACCCAGGGGCCCTTAAACTTTGATTTTAAATCTCTTCTTTGCTTAGTGTTAATATTTAAGGTATTTCTCATATTCTCTAAAGTATGGCGTAATAAAAATATTTTTGTCTCCTTTTCCACACTTGGTTTTGTGTAGTGTTATTTTTATTAACATTTCTTCAAAAATCTTTGCAAATAATTTTTTACAGCATAATACATGAACTCTAGAATACCACAAGTAGGCTTCAAAGAATTTAATCAACCTCTTGAAATTATATGCCAATATTTTACTTGTTTATAGGTTTACTTTTATAAAGTCATTTTATTAAATCTTCCAAAGTTATAATCCTCAAAATGTTAAGAACCACTGCTTGAGATGTTATGCCAATTTCTTCTAGCTTTTCCTATAGAGAAGATTGTTCTTCACATTACTTTTTTAATATTTTGCCTAGTCTGTTTTTATTGTATCCATTTATTTATATATTTTTAAAAATTTCTAATATAATGTGTTTGCATATTTTTCTCATTTTAGTGAGATTTTTTGGTCTTTTTTTAATTTCAGTCTGTTATCTTTCAGTCTCTCTGGTATTGTTTCACATAAACTCTGTCATTTTTTTCTTACCTTTGAGGATAATAAACACATGAATTTTAGAATTTTCATGTGCATCTTATCTCAAACATTTTTAAGTTTTTTTTTCCTGAGTTATCATTACAATTTTCATTTTTCTTTTTGCTTCAGAACTTTTTCAGAAGTTCTGTACCAGTTTTATAAATTCATGTTTCATTCAGTAGATATGTACTTAGGCATATTTTCTGGAACACAGTCTTTTAAACTTACCTCACTGTTCATTTTGCATATTGACATCTTTTTCCTTTTATAATTAGATCTGAAATTTACTTCATATAGAACCTAACCCAACTTGTAATATATTTACTGTTAATATATTAGAATAAATTTAGATATTATCTAGTTGTAGCTCTCAGATTTTTTTAACTAAACTTGGAAATTAGGTGAAATTTGAAATATTTGAACAGTGTGTGTGGGAGTCCACTTCCACAATACACAACCTCCCATTGCTATTCCAATTTGTATCCTTGTTCATAATATTCCCCCTTAGATGTTGACATACCAGAACACTGCATGCCTTCATCCATCTCTCCTCCTATCAAACAACATTCTTATGTGGGCTCTATATAGAAGTAGAAACTAATAAGAACACGGCATAGACAAACTCCAGCACAGATTGCCTTAAAATATATGTATCATATATTTGGAAGATAACCATCTTTTTTTCTGATCAGTGTAATGATTCTGTCCAAGAAATAGTGAAAATAGTGAGTCAAATTCTTTTTGTGAGTAAGTGGGCATGTGTGTAATCATTTTTGTTCTAGTTCAACTGGCTAAGAGTGAGGTATTTTTTTTTTTTAGTTCAGTCCCATAAATGATACTGTATATAGAAAATATTTCTGGACTGTGACAAATGATATTTTATTTCTTCTTATCATTTTTAATTCTATTTGTGTTAAAGGTATTTTGATGGTGTAAGTACACATCACTACCTGGTTGCCATGGTAACATTACAGTAGTCTGTGACTATTATCCCATTTCTGCTTTATTAATTTCTCATTGTAATTTTGTTCTGAATATATCTATCCTAAAAATCAAATCTTCATATTACAGCCCATTTTATCATTAATGTTTTACTGCAGTTTGTAACTCCTCTTGTTCTTTTTTCCCTACATTATTGTAAATCTTAACTCTGAGATGCTTCAAAGTAGTTGTTCTTCCATGTCAAATAACATCTTATACTTACTTCCCCATGCTACTGGAATCCCTAGAACCTTATTTTTAAAGACCTGTATATTGAGTTTGTCTATTTATAAATCATTAGCTGACTTGTTGGTTCATATGAAGCACTCCACTTAATCACAAAAAATAAAAATAAAATCTACAAGCCAATCATAAAATAACATCAGCAAAACTCTAAATTGACATTAAAATTTTAATAACCCTTCAAATAGTAGTTCCCTCTTGCCATAATAGAACTTATTTAAACATTATAGACTATTTGTGAGGTAGATACTATCATTGTCTCCTTTATTGTCAAAAGAGAAATATGACAATATTAAGTACTTTGCTTCAGTTAATGCAGCAAATAATTTGCAGAGCCAAAATTCAATCCTGAGTTGTCTGGCTCCTGACTATATGCTTATAAACACTAAAGTATATACAGTCTCATTACATTTTATTTCTTCCCAGGCTTGTGAGGCCAACAATCTAAAACTTATAAGATTATTAGCTAGATAAAATATGATTTCAGATCTTTTTTTACCTCTGATGACTTATACAAGTAGATTTGTGAAATAATGGCATGAGTATTTGCTTATATGTAGTGGTATGGGAGCAGGGCAAAGCTGATATTAGTTGGGCCAAAATAAATAATAATAGCTGGTTAACTACTGGAGGTGCATGGTATTCATATATAATATGTTAATTAACATGATATTAGACACTTAGCTAGAAACTGGAGATATACTGATAAACCAAACAGATCTGTTGAGAAATACATATTAAAAATAATCTTACATATTTCTTAAATTAAGTACAAGGGCACAAATTACTTAGAATAGAAATATTAGGTCCACTGGAAGTATATAGAAAGGAGAGTTACCTATTTGGAGGATCAGTAAGATTTCCTTGATAATGAGAAATGAATAAGTGTTAGTCAAGAAAATGATATAGACATTACAAGTGATAAGAAGAGAATGATCAAAGTCCACATTACTGTATAAAATCATGGTGTATTCAAAAGACCATAAGAAGTTTACTACAGATTGGATGGAAAAAGCAAGATGGAGAGAGGCCTGAAATAACATTCTGCTGATAGGAATCAGAATGTTTTGGGCCATGCATGCCATGTTAAGGGGTTTGATTTTATTCAGAGGTCAATGAAAAAGATAAGATTGTAGGCAGAGAAATGCCCTTTAGAAAAATGATCCTGTGAGATATTGCAACTGTCACTAGTGAGAAAAAAGACAGAGAAGTAGCACTGAAACTATTTGGGTACTAGATAAAATTTTAAAAGGGTTATACAGCCACAGTTTAATTCTAGAGAACACCAAAAAATATTGATGTCAGATAAAGCTATTCTAGTAGAACTGTGCTTTTACACTTGAATATCAGGTAAAGGTGAAAGTATCATGTGTAAGTAACAAGCTAATGAGAACTTTGCAAAGATGTAAATAAATATATATTATATTATTATCCATAATGAAGATATGAAGATACAACTTTTCAGAACTGCCAAGTGAATATTGGGGGAAGGCATTTTATGTCTTTATGTAACTTTATGTAACTAATACATCATTCATTTGGATACAATGGAGTTAAAAGTCAAAATTAAAATGGCTACTAGAAGTTTACTGTACCCAGAACATATGTAGACATTATTGCTAATCTTCCATGACTTTATTTTTGTAATAACTGAGCCAAAATAATCAATGCCTGAAATTATTTTTATACATCAACAATCTAACTGTATCTTGAGCAGTAAAATATTAAAGCTTAAAATGCTGCCTTAGAGAGGTCCTCAAAGGACTCCATTACTAGAATGATGCAATCATTGAGTCAATTCCTTAGGTACTCAGAGTGATTGGGAAAAATACCCAATGAACCCACTGACCCCTACAGCTGCCATTCATAGACTGGCATTATGTAATATTCCAGGTAGAGAAACTGCCCTACTGCCACAGAAACCTAATCACATTACCACTGCAGACTCAGCCAGTTTGAAGACTGAAGTAAGTGGCTGTGTTTTATGTGTAGTAGCTGAACCTTTCAGTTTCCCTTTTCAAAGCGTTCAATAAAAATTGTAATGAAACTAACGACCCTACATATAATTTTCTTCTGAGCAAAACTATAGATTTGTATAAAGGTACTCCTAATTTTTAGGTATATATGAGACAGAAATGTCTGAGTATAATGATTCATTATTGACATAATGGCAACTCTCAGCTAAGCTGTTAAGACTATGTATTTCCCCAATGTTTTTCACACATACTGTAAGTTGAAATGTACTTTAAAACAAGCTGTTTTTCAGCATCAGCAAAGGGGAATAGGTGGTAATTTTATTGAAAGTTTGGTATCTTGCAGAGTCTAGACTATGTTGAGTTTGAGTCTTATTCAAAATATGTGTTGCCAATAAAATGATTTGACATAGGCAGATACACGTATTGAACATTAAAATACAGGACATTTTAGGGGCACTTGGGTGGCTCAGTCCATGGAACATCTGACTTGGGCTCAGGTCATGATCTTGAGTCCTGGGATGGAGCCCTGTGCCAGGCTCCATGCTCAGTGAGGAGTCTATTTGTCCCTCTCCCTCTGCCCCTCTTCCAACTCATGCTGTCTCTGTCACTCAAGTAAATAAATTAAATATTAAAAAAATAAAAATAAATACAGGGCATTTTAGGTTGCCTGAGCAGTGATTACACTTTTAAATTTTTTTCTTTGTATTTTTTGCACCTAGAATAGAGGCAGACAAATGGAAAGGATTCAACAAATTTTTGATGGGAGAATGAATGAATAATTGAATAAATAAATGAATGTATGAGTAAATGAACAACAGAATTGCCTGAAATAACTCTATGGTCATTTTTGAACAAAACTGTAAAAAACATGTTATTGGAAGTTGTGTGCAACTTGGCTGGATCAAATGAGGTTTAACTTATTTCACTTTGCTACTTCCTAACCTAAGAGATAAAATTGTAGCATAAATGATATGGAGGCTTGGGATTTGTTTGAGGCTGACAGAGAACAGAGGAGCAAGGACTTAATGATATCTTTTTGCCTTTTGACATTATGTGACCACAATATGTGAATTAATTCTAATTTGGGGTGTATCAGCTAGAACACGTTTTTGAAAATTGGAATTAAGCACTAATTATCTCCCTACCAATAAATCTGCTTAGCTATGTGTGATGACTCAATTTATTTCATCAGTGTGTTACAGTTTTCAGAATACAGCTCTTTTGCCTCTTTGGTTAGGTTTATGCCTAGGTATCTTATGGTTTTGGTGCAATTGTAAATGGGCTTGATTCTTTGATTTTTCTTTCTGTTGCTTCATTAATGGTGTATAAAATGCAAGAAATTTCTCTATATTCCTTTTGTATCCTGCAACTTTACTAAATTACTTTATCAGGTCAGGCAGAGTTTGGGTAGTCTTTCAGGTTCTATATACAAGATACTATCGAGTCATCTGCAAATAATGAATATTTTAACTCTTCTTTGCCAATTGAATGCCTTTTATTCCTTTTCCGTGTCTCTATGCTTTGGTTAGGACTTCAGTAGTGTGTTAAATAATAGTGGTGAGAGTAGACACCCCTGTCTTATTTCTGACCCTAGAGGAAAAGCTCTCAGTTTTTCCCCATTTAAGATATTAGCTGTTGGTTTCCATATTTATATTTCATTATGTTGAGGAATGTTCTCTCTAAACCTACTTTGTTATGTTATTTTTTATGAATGAATGCTGTACCTTTTCAAAAACTTCTAATGCATCTATTGAAAGGATCATATGGAACTTGCCCTTACTTGTAATATTGTGTATCACATGGGTCAATTTGCATATATTGAACCATACTTGCAACACAGGAATACATCCCACTTGCATGTGGTGAATGATTTTTTAATGTATTGTTGTATTAGGTTTGCTCATATTTTATTGAATATTTTTGCATCGTTGTTCATCAGGGATATTGGCCTCTGCTTCTCTTTTCAGTGGTCTCTATCTGGCTTTGGTATCAGCATAATGTTGATCTCATAGAATAAACTTGGAATTTTTCCTTCCTTTTCTATTTTTTGGAGCAGTTTGAGAATAGATGTTAACCCTTCTTTAAATGTTTGGTAGAATTTACCTGTGAAACCATCTGGTCCTGGACTTTTGTTTGTTAGCAGTTTTACAATTACTGATTCAATTTCTTTGTTGTTTACTGGTCTGTTCAAGTTTTCTATTTATTTCTGCTTCAGTTTTGGTAGTTGATATGTTTCTAGGATATATTTATTTCTTTCAGGTTGCTCAATTTGTTGACAAATTTTTTTCATAATATTCTCTTACAGTTGCTTGTATTTTTGCAGTGTGGTTGTTACTTATCTCTCATTTGTGATTTATTTGAGTAATTTCTCTTTTCTTTTTTTTAATATTTTATTTATTTATTTCAGAGAGAGAGAGAGAGAGAGAGAATGAGTGGGGGAGGGGCAGAGCGAGAGGGAGAAGTAGACTCCCTGGTGAGCAGGGAGCTTAATGTGGAGCCAAAGGTAGATGCTTAACCACCTAAGTCACCCAGGTGCCCACTGAGTCCTTCCTCTTTTCTTTTTGTTAAATCTGGCTATGGGCTTAACAATTTTATTGACTTTCAAGGACCCAGATTCTGATTTCATTGACCTATTCTATTGTTTTTATTTTTAAAATATTTATTTATTTATTTTAGTTTCTATGTCACTTGTTTCTACTCTAATATTTATTATTTCTTTCCTTTTTGCTGACTTTAGGCTGTATTTATTTATTTTTATTTTTCTTGTTCCTTTTGGGGTAAGGTTAAGTTGTATATTTGAGATTCTTCTTGCTTCTTAAGGTAGGACTGTATTGTCATATATTTCCTTCTTGGGACCACTTTGCTGCATCTCAAAGGTTTGGACTGTTGTGTTTTCATTTTCATTTGTCTCCATGTATTTTTTTAAATTTCTTTTTGATTCATTGGTTGACCCATTCATTCTTTTTTTAAAAAAGTTATTTTATTTTTTCAGTGTTCCAAAATCTATTGTTTATGTACTACATCTAGTGCTCTATGCAATATGTGCCCTCCTTAATACCCACCTCCAGGCTCACCAATCTCCAGACCCCCCTTCATTCTAGTAGAATGTTGTATAACCTCCATGTATTTGTGGTCATTCCACATTGTTTCTTGTGGTTGACTTCTAGTTTCACACTGCTATGTTCAGAGAAGTTGCATGGTATGATTTCAGTCTTTCTGTATTTGTTGAGTCTTAATTTGTGACCTAATATGTAATCTATTCTGGACAATATCTCACGTACACTTGAAAAAATGTGTATTCTGCTGCTTTAGGATGAAATGTTCTGAATATATCTGTTCAGTCTATTTGATCCAGTGTGTCATTCAAATCCATTATTTCCTTGTTGATTTTCTGCTTAAATGATCTATCCATTGATGCAAGTGGGGTGTTTAAGTACCCTACTATAATTGTATTATTATCAATGAGTTCCTTTATGTTTGTTATATAGTTTTATATATTGTGTGGTCCTAAGTTGGGGCATAAATATTTACAGTTGTTATATTTTACTGGATTGTTCCCTTTATTATGATAAAATACCTTCTCTTTCTTTGTTTTAAAGTCTAGTTTGTCCCATATAAGTACTGCTACTCCGGCTTTCTTTTGACATCCATTAACATTACAAATGTTTCCCTTTCTTTTCACATTCAATCTACAGGTGTCTGTAGGTCTAAAATGAGTTTCTTAAAGGCATAATAGAGATGAGTATTATTTTTATCCATTCTTATACCCTATGTCTTCTGACTCAAGTGATTAGTCCATTTATATTCAAAGTAGTTATTGATAGACATGTATTTATTGCCATTTTATTACTTGTTTTGTCATTGATTCTGGAGATTTTGCTGATCCTTTCTTGTCGTTGTCACTTTTGGTCTCTCCTTTGCAATGAGTCCCTTTTAATATTTCTTTCAGGAATGGTTTAATGGTCATGAACTCTTTTAGTTTTGTTTGTCTGAGAAATTATTTATCTCCCCTTCTATTCTGAATGGTACTCTTGCCAGATAGATTATTCTTGACTAAAGATTTTTTTTTCCTATCCAGCACTTTGAATATATCATGTTACTCTTCTGGCTTGCAAAGTTTCTAGTGAAAACCCCCTAGCTAGCCTTATGGATTTCCCCTTAAGTTCCTTTCTTCTTATGTCTTGCCACTCTAATTCTTTTCTCTATCACTACATTTTGTCAATTTAATTACAAAATGTCTTGTTGTTGGTCTCCTTTTGTTGATTTTTTAAAAGATTTTTTATTTATTTATTTGACAGAGAGAAACACAGCTAGAGAGGGAACACAAGCAGAGGGAGTGAGAGAGGGAGAGGCAGGCCTCCCGTTGAGTAGGGCGCCCGATGTGGGGCTCAATCTCAGGTCTCCAGGATCATGACCTGAGCCAAAGGCAGTCGCTTAACCAACTGAGCCACCCAGGTGCCCCATCCTTTTGTTGATTTTGATGGGAATTCACTGTACCACCTGGATCGGGATGTCTGTTTCCTTTCCCAGATTAGGGAAGTTTTCAGCTATTACTTCTTCAAATAAATTTACTGCACCTTTTTCACTTTCTTGGTCTTCAGCTTTCTTATAATGTGAAAGTTATGTTTGGTCAAGTCACTGAGTTCCCTAAGTTTGTTCTCATTTTGCATAACTATTTTTTCTCTATTTTGTTTAGTTTGATTACTTTCCATTGTTCTGTCTTCTAGGTCACTAATTCACTCTTCTGTTTCTTCCATGCTGCCATTCATTCCATAAAGCATATTTCTCATTTCACGTATTAAAACTTTTATCTCCACTATGTTTTTCCTTATCTTTGTGTTAAAGGTCGCAGTCATGTCTTCCACTCTTTTCTAAATTCCAGTGAGTATCCCTATGATCATTGCTTTAAATTATCTATCAAACATGTTATTTATATCTGTTTTCCTTGGATCTCTGTCTATGGAATTATCATATTCATTCATCTGGGATACCTTCCTCTGTCTCTGCATTCTGTCTAAATCTCCGCCTTCTTCTATTTGTTAGAAAAGCCAGTTATGTCTTCCGCTCATTCTTCAATGGGGCCTCTTTTTTTCCCTTTAGTTGTGGAGATTTCTCTGTCAGTCTTCAGGTTGATTTAAGGGATATAAAACATGATTTGGTAATTATCTAATTGTGCTCATGGAATATAGTGAGCTTATGATCCTCCAAATCTACTGCTATGTTAGAAACAACTATTTCATCCAAGTGCTATTCACACTGTTTTTAATATATCTTTGCTGCTTCTCCCTTCAAGAGGTAGAGCCTATATCCTCACTCTTTAAGTGTGAAGATGTTTTGTCAGATGGTTTGGTCAGTAAAACATGTCAGAAGTGATATCATGCTAATTTGGAATTTCTCTCTCTCTCTGTCTTCTTCTGAACTCTGCCATTTCCATCTGTTCAAGCTAGTCTAAGTTGCTGAGGTAAGAAAGGATATCTATATATATAGACAGAAATATCTATGTCTCTATATGTCACTCTCTATATAGATCTATTTATCTGTATATCTGTATAGATAGAGAGATATCTCTAGATAGATTTATAGATCTATAGAAAAGGCCGATCTATCTATCTATCGATATCTATCTATATCTATATCTATCTATATCTATATCTATATCTATATCTATATCTATATATATGATACAGATATAGCTATCTATAGAGAGAATCTCTATATAGACCTATCTATAGCTATATCTATCTTCTTTATCCATTCTTATATTTATGGACACTTAGATTGCTTCTATATTTTGGCTACTGTAAATAATGCTGCAATAGACATAAGAGTGCATATATCTTTTCTTTTTCTTCAGACAAATGTTCAGAAGTGGAATTACTACATTGTATGTTATTTCTATTTGTAATTTTTTGAGACTCTTCCATGCTGTTGTCTATAATGGTTGCACCAATTTACACTTCCATCAACAGTGCATGAGATTTCATTTTTCTCCACATTCTTTTTTTTTTTGTTACTAAATTTTTTTTCCAGTGTTTCAAGATTCATTCCCCATTCCCCACACCCAGTGCTCCACATTTAGGTGTACCCAGTACCCACCACCAGGCTCTCCCATCCCTCCACCCCCCTCCCTCCAAGTCCCTCAGTTAGTTTCTGTGTTCAAAGTCTCTGTTGTTTCGTTTCCCTCCCTAGATTACCCTAGTTCCCATTGCTTTCCTTCTGCCACTGTCCTCCAGTTTGCCCCTCATGCACCGCAAGTAAGTGAGACCATGCGATACTTGACTTTCTCTTCTTGGCTTATTTCACTCAGCATAATATCTTCCAGTCCAGTCCATGTTGCTACAAAAGTTGGGTATTCATCCTTTCTGACGGAGGCATAGTACTCCATTGTATATATGTACCACATCTTC
>PITA01003640.1:97926-136224 GCA_004023965.1 Spilogale gracilis | reverse complement strand
TCCCGCACCTCTAAGCCACAACTCCTTTTGGATCGGGCAACTTTGTCTGCCCCCAGGGACCTGGGGCCTCTCTGGTCCCACAAAAGTCTGTAAAAAACGTCTTCCCCTGGGGGGGTCTACACGCGGCCCACGGTGTGGAGAGAAACAGGAGAGAAGGGCAGGATAGAATCCACTCCCGCTGCTTTCCCGGCAGCTGTGGCGGCTCAGGCGGAGGCAGGCCTGGGCGGCTGGGCGCGTGCCGGGGCCGGGGCCCAAATTTGTAGTTTTTAAAGTAAAACCTATAGGGGATGGGCCATAAGAGAGAGATTTGGACAATTTCCACCATCAGTAGCTAGCTAGCGCCCCCCCCCCCCAAACCTCATAGTTGGTACTTAGTTTTGAGTTTGGGGAAATTCAAGATGCCATGAACCCTACTGGAATCTAAATGAGGTCCTTGTTCCAAAATCAGGTGCCCTCCATATCAAACCTGAATTTGAACAAAGCACATTTTTTAAAGAGACTTTGTGTCCCTTTAAAGCTAAAACTTTTAACAGATGAATGCTGTCCACCTGTGAAGAGGCTGGGAAAGGGATCAGAGAAGGAAGTCATCTACATATTGTAATAGGGCATAACCTCCAGGAAATTTTGTATCACCTAGATCAGCCTTTAAGGTTTGTGAGAAGTAAGAAGAGGTTTCAGGAAAACCCTAGAGCATTACTATTCAGGTGTATTGTTGTTCCCCCCAAATAAAGGCAGAGCTATTGGCTGGCCTTATGCACTGGGCAGTAGATAAACCAACCACAGGAAAAAAAAAAAAGTGCTTTCAGTGGGGATGGATAAATATGGGAATAAATAAATATGGGAATCAGTAAAGCAAGGTGGTGAAGGATGACAACACTATTTATGGCTCAGAGGTCCTGGACAAACCTCTCTCTGCAGCCATACAGTAGCATGAATGAATCAGGAGTCTAAGTGATAGCAAGGTTCACAGACACCATAGAGAAAGATGAAACTAATGGCTAAGACCAATAATACCCAGTTATTACTTATATTCAAGCCAAAGAAACATTTTTTCCATGGGTTCTTGCAGAAAAAGCACTATGTAATATGAACAATATCCTCAACAGACATTTTAAACTGAAACAGGTATGAGTTTTATAAGAATGCTTATTAAAAATATCCCTCACCAGCGAACTTTAACTACATCCTCAGAGGCTGACAGTGATTTGATTTTTGTAAACAATTAAAAATCACTTTGGCTAAGGTTGAAGGTGGAGGTGAGGGTTTGCCTGGAAAAGGGCACAAGGGAACATTCTGGAGTAATGAAAATATTCTGTATTTTGATTATGGCTCTTCAAGTATATATGTATTTATTAAAACTCACGAACAGAACACCAAAGGAGTATGTTTGCATCTCAATTAAAAACAAAAAACCAAAACTCTCAGGCCAAGTCTGGGTAATTACAGCCAGAAAGATAGTAGCATAGCAAATTAAAATTTTGGACAAGTATATAGAATACTTATATATGGTGATTCTAATTCTTTTCAAGGGTGACATAATTAATTTATCCAAACAAAAATACTGTTAGTTTTTCTTTGCTTTTATTTACTATAAGGATGCAAAAATTCCAAAGTGTTACAAAACAAATGATGAGTCAAAATTAATTTAATCCTTAAAAACACCACTTGGAAGTAGTGCTATTATTTTTCCATTTTGGGGAGGGGGTTCAGACAAACGCCTCACACTAAGCACCCTTTCCCCAGTAACTGGCCACACCCTGGCTAACGATAACCAAAGGGCTACAGGCGAGTCATCGTCACTCAGTCCGAGAGTCTGGTTCTCTGAACCGCGACATTCTGAAATGCCAGACGCAGCGCTCTGGCCAGCCCAGGTGGCTGGTGTCGCAGGTCCCATAACTGTCGCACTGTCCGAGAAGGCCACGCCGCTGCCGGGAAGCCACACAGCACTTGTCCACGGTCCAGCGAACCTGCGCCCCAGAACGCGCTTGCGCGGCTCCGCCCCTTCGCTGTGCGCTCCGCACGCCTCGGGGACTCTGTGCGTCCCCCTCCACACGCACCGAACGCGGCCACCTCCGCGCACCCTGACCCCGGCGCTAGGTCCCGCCCTCGTCTCGTCTCGCGCGCGCTGCAGGACTGGCGATCAGGTACTCCTCCCAGCCGCCCTACCACACCCCCACGGGCCCCTGGCTTCCGGGTCCCGCCTGCCGTCCTTCCCCCGGCTCTTTCTCGTTCCTCTCCCCGCGCTGCCTCTGCCTACCCCCGGAGACCCGCGCGTTCAGCTCCGCGTCCTCCCCGCGCGCGTGTCTACCCGGTGGCGACCAGGCGCCCACTCACCCAGCCCTGCCCAGGCGTGTTTCCCCACCGCCACCACCAAAAAAGAAAAAAAAAAAGAGAGAGAGAGACGGTGCCGCCAGAAGCAGCTGCCGAGAGCTTAGTTTTGAAGTTTTGAATTTGTTTGAATATAGTTCGGGGCTAAGAATGTGAACGGTAGAAGTGGAGTTTGAGGAATAATGGTGTTCTGAAAGCGGAAGTTTGAGAGCAGTACGTGTAAATGTTAAAAGACAATTTCTAAGGGAAGAGATGGTCATCGTCCCCCATCTCTGCTTGCAACTCACAGAAACACACTTTCGGGTAGAGCCAGAAGGAATGGCAGAATAGAAGCTGGGAATTTTGGGAGAGGGGATATAGGGGGTTAAAAGTTGGTCCTTAAAAGCCGACTAAACTTGGTCTCCGAAGGTCTCGGGAGCCCAAGATGGGAGCTCCCATTCCTATTTATAGATGGGAAAAATCAAGATCCAGAGTGGGTGGCTTGTCCACAGCCCTAATACACCTGATTCTTGGCAGAGCCAGGTCTAGTAGCCCGGAACTCCAATTCCTAGGCATTGTTTGTAAATAGTAAAATATGTAAATAACGTTTTACAAGTGTCCTTTTTTGAGGCAGCCTAAGCAAGGTCAGTAACTTCTGTTTGGTAAGCTCAACCTGTCTTCATCATTTACTCTTCTCCAGGTGCTTGCCAGCCTGCCTTCCCTGGCCCACCTGCAGCAGGGGGTTTAAACGTTCCTGGCCCCTGAGAGTGAAGTAGGTGGGCAGATTTGGGGCAGGTGGTGGAAGGCAATAGGGCAGGATGGAGAATGGAAATGCAGCCTGGGGAAACTGGCGCCTCATCAGGAATTAGATTCGTGGAGGGAATATTAACTGAGATCTCAAGACTCTAGAAGCCAAATCATTAAGCGGAAAGACAAAATTAAAACACTGCTGTTGACAGGAAGGTTGTGGGAGAAAGATTCTAGTTCAATAACAGAAAAATATTTTCCCCTAGGTGAGTATGAATGAAAATGGTGCTTACTAGGTGTTAAGCACTGTTGTAAGTGCTTTACAAAAATTATTGTCACAGCAAACCAGTAAGGTTGTTACAGTTTTGTTAGCATTTTATTTTTTATTTTTTTATTTTTTTGTCAGCATTTTAGAGATGCAGAGGCTGAGGTACAAAGAGGTTGCCCTAGGTAAGTAGATCTGTGCTGAGGTGGAGTGGCCTGGAATCAGAAGATTCAGATCTCCGTGCCTCCATCAGTAGTTGTTTGAATTGACTCTTCTGAGCCTCAGTTTTCTTTTTTTTTTTTTTAAGATTTTATTTATTTATTTGACAGAGAGAAACACAGCGAGAGAGGGAACACAAGCAGGGGGAGTGAGAGAGGGAGTAGCAGGCTTCCCGCGGATCAGGGAGCCGGATGCAGGGCTCGATCTCGGGTCTCCGGGATCATGACCTGAGCCGAAGGCAGTCGCTTAATCAACTGAGCCACCCAGGCGCCCCTGAGCCTCAGTTTTCTTATCTGTGAAATTCCTCTTGTCATCCCTGCCTACTACTGAGACAGAGAATTTTCAGGTGCTTTGCACGCTATTCATTATGATGCCAGTGAAAAGTATTACTATTTATTAAAGGAAGGATACCCTTCCAAGGCCAAATCCCAGAGAAAAAGAGAAAATGACAAGCTTGGTTTGACTTGTAGAATTAATGGGCTTGCTACTTACAGAGAGGCAAAGATGGAGTCATAGTTAAAATTGTTGGTTTTGGGTTTTGGAACCCTATGATCCAACGATTGCACTATTGGGTATTTACCCCAAAGATACAGATGTAGTGAAAAGAAGGGCCATATGCACCCCAGTATTCCTAGCAGCAATGTCCACAATAGCCAAACTGTGGAAAGAGCCGAGATGCCCTTCAACAGATGAATGGATAAAGGTGTGGTCCATATAGACAATGGAATGTTATACTCAGCCATAAGAAAGGATGAATACCCAGCTTTTGCATCAACATGGATAGGACTGGAGGAAGTTATGCTAAGTGAAATAAGTCAAGCAGAGAAAGACAATTATCATATGGTTTCACTTATTTGTGGGATATAAGGAATAGCATGGAGGACATTAAGAGAAGGAAAGGAAAAGTGAAGGGGGGAAATCGGAGGGGAAGATGAACCATGAGAGACTATAGACTCTAAGAAACAAACTGAGGGTTTTAGAGGGGAGGTAGGTGGGGGAATGGATTAGCCTGGCGATGGGTATTAAGGAGGGCATCTATTGCATGGAGCACTGTGTGTTATACACAAACAGTGAATCATGGAACACTACATCGAAAACTAATGTTGTATTTTATGGTGACTAACATAACATAATAAAAAATTAAAATAATTAAGAAAAAAATCATTGGCTGTGGAGTCAGATGGACTTAAACTAGAATCCCAGCCCTGCCACCTATTAGCTCTGTGACCCAAGACAAGGCACATTCACATTTCTGATACTGCATTTTCTTGGTGATCCTCAATGTACTCACCTCTAAAATGGGTGTAATACATTCCTTATAGAGCAGTTGTGAGGATTCAATGATATGCACCCAATACAATGCCTGCAGTAGTGAGTGCTTAGTATCATGTAGATAGGGTTGTTACTTCTTCTGATTTTTCTTTTTCTCATTCTCTGTATATCTTAATATTCCCACAGGGACAGAGTCACCATGTGTGAGGGACTGATGGAGAGGTATGTGGCTGCCATGGTGCTGAGTGCAGCTGGAGATGCCTTGGGGTACTTCAACGGGAAGTGGGAGTTTCTCCGGGATGGGGAAAAGATTCACCGGCAGCTGGCCCAGTGTGGTGGGTTGGACGCCATAGATGTGGAGAGGTGGAGAGTCAGTGATGACACGGTGATGCACCTGGCCACGGCAGAGGCTCTTGTGGAAGCCGGCGAAGTCTTGGATTTGGCTCATCTGTATTCCCTGCTTGCGAAGCATTACCAAGACTGCATGGAAGACATGGATGGCCGTGCACCAGGTGAGTGCAGCCAGTGGAGTTTATGGGCAGGTGGAGGAGAATACAACAGGCCCAAGGCACTCATTAAAAATGTTAACTGAGATTACAATATCAAGAAGACAGTTGTTTTTGTAGTTGTGATAAAAATAGAAACAACCTAAGTGTTCTCTGATTTATTTAATTATGGTGATGCATTCGCAGCCATTTAAAAGTATGCAGATAAATATTGACTGATATAGAAAGATATATATTAAGTAAAAAAATGAGGCTTACAAAACACATAGCGCACCCAAAGCATGTTATTGCTCTGAACCCATTGCTCCCAGCCTATTCCTCACTCTAGAACCTGCAGCCACTTTCTGGCATTCGGGATCTTCAATGGTTAGGTTCTCCTTAGGTTCGCTAAGGGCTTGGGCTTGGATTCTGATGGGTTTGATGGAGTCACTAGCTAGCTGGCTAAGTGATTTTTGAGCAAGGTTTTTAAGCTCCGAGCCTTAACTTAGTCATTTAAGGAAAGACTTATATGTTAAGCCTACCATTTTGAGTTATTGTGATGTCTCAGTAATAACCGATAGAGATTCTGAGACATTCTATGTGAATTTGATTCTTGTATCATCAGTCTTCTCATGCTGGGGTTATATAGAAAGTTAGGATAAGTGTTGGCTTGGGGTTTGGTGTCGGGCGGCATTCATCATATTTTGGGGGCTTTCCCTTTTCATCTGAGAAACTTAGAGACCGAGCTTGGTTCTTTCCTCCTGTGGGGGCCTTTGTTTCAGTTACACTGACCTGCTCTACCCGACTCTTGCCAGGGGGTGCTTCAGTGCAGAATGCCTTGCTGCTGAAGCCGGATGAGGCCAATGGCTGGAGGATTCCCTTTAACAGCCATGAGGGTGGCTGTGGGGCTGCCATGCGTGCCATGTGCATTGGCCTCCGGTTCCCTCACCCCAGCCAGCTGGACACGCTGATCCAGGTGAGCATCGAGAGCGGCAGGATGACCCACCACCACCCTACAGGCTACCTGGGAGCCCTTGTTTCTGCTCTTTTTACAGCCTATGCTGTGAATGGCAAGCCTCCCAGGCAGTGGGGAAAAGAACTGATGGAGGTGCTCCCAGAAGCTAAAAAGTACATTATCCAATCAGGCTACTTTTTGGAGAAGAACCTTCAACACTGGTAAGTTAGTAGGTGCGTGCTCCGGCTGGAAAATGAATTGAGGGGGTGCCTGGGTGGCTCAGTCAGTTAAGCGTCTGCCTTCAGCTCAGGTCATGGTCTCAGCGTCCTGGGATCGAGCCCCATATCAGGCTCCGTGCTCCATGGGGCGCCTGCTTCTCCCTCTCCTTCTGCTCTCGCCCCCATGCTCTTTCTCATGTGCTCTACCTAAAATAAATAAATAAAATCTTAAAAATAAAGACTGAGTATACACATGCATGCACGTGGGTGCTTCGAATTCATAGATCAAAGCAACCATCCTGGTTTTCACCATCCATTTTTGTTATCTGCTGCATCCAGCACCTCCCCTCCCCCCACCACCTGCTAAAGTTTTCAAGTTGAGAGACAGCAGTGGTTGCCACCAAGTAGCCAGTGAAGACCTCAATGAGTAGTACACCTGCAGTGTATCTCTGTCATGTAGGGGTCCTGTTCTGTTTTCCAGCCTTTCTAACCTTCTTGTGGTTATCCTGTACTGCTAAGTTCATGTTGCTGTGAACTTTCCTGCTTATTTCCTAGAACTTGTTTCTTCAGTGTTGTCATGACAGTGTTTTGAAATCCTTGGTTACAGTGCCCAAGAGATAGGTTTTTTTCACTAGCTAGTTAATAAATGGTAAAGCCACGTTTCCCTTTTTGGTGCGTTTATGTCACATCACCTTTCTTAGAGAGTAAAAAGCTCCAGAAGCCTTCTACCAAAATCACCTGTGGTCGTGATGTTCCAAAGTTCTATCTTGAAAAAAACAATGTAGGTATATAAGAAGGTGATGTGTTAAAGAGGCTGGCTGTAGTAACCTTTTTACTATATAGCCTTATATTATGTCATCATGTTGCATGTCTTAAGTATATACAAGTTTTATTAAGAAAGTGGGTGCCTGGGTGGCTCAGTTGGTTAAGTGTCTGCCTTCAGCTCTCAGGGTCCTCGGATTGAGCCCCGTGTCAGACTCCCTGCTCAGTGAGGAGTGCTTCTCCCTCTCCTTCTGCCTGCCACTCCCCTGCTTGTGCACGTGCGCGCTCTCTCTCTCTCTCTCTCTGTCAAATAAATAAATGAAGGGGTGTCTGAGGGGCTCAGTTGGTTAAGCTTCCAGCTGTTGATATCAGTTCCAGTCTTGATAACATTGGGCTCCACACTTTGCATGGTGCCTATTTTTAAAAAAGAAAGAAAGAAAGAAAGAAAATAAAGCAAAACAAATAAGTTTCAGCCTTGGAAGGTGATACTTGACACTATTCTCAATTCAGGAAAAATAGACCTTCATTTGTCACCTTTAACTTCCTATTTTATTTAGCAACAGGTATCAGTGCCTTGTTTATATTAATTCTTGGTAAAAGTTTGTTGAACAAATGCCACTTCGAGCTCATTTTGAGTTTTTAATACAATTTTGATATTAGCACAAGAAATTGAAGTCATCTTAGAATTCTCCCTGTTCCCACATCTATCTGGCACCTTTCCTTATGGCTCTCAAATTTATTTTTTCAATTGACTGTAGAATTTTTCCTTCCTACAGGTCCTACTTTCAAGACCAATGGGAAAAATACCTAAAACTTAGAGGGATTTTGGATGGCAAGTCGGCCCCTATTTTCCCCAAGCCCTTTGATGTGAAGGAGAGGGATCAGTTCTATACCTCCATGAGCTACTCTGGCTGGGGTGGCAGCAGTGGCCACGATGCCCCCATGATTGCCTATGATGCCATCCTGGCTGCGGGAGACTCCTGGAAGGAGCTTGCCCACCGAGCCTTTTTCCACGGGGGAGACAGCGATTCTACGGCTGCTATTGCTGGCTGCTGGTGGGGAGTTATGTATGGTCTGAAAGGAGTGAGCCCCTCCAACTACGAGAAACTGGAATACAGAAACCGGCTGGAGAAGACGGCCAGGGCTTTGTATGCTCTGGGCTCAAAGGAAGACACTGTAGTTGCCCTTTAGGGAGATGTGATGTCTTTTCTTGTGGGGTTTTTTTCCCCTCTTGTGTGGTCCAGTTTCTTTTCACGTTTTCCCAGGTCAAGAGTTTTAACTTTGTACTCCAGGAATTTTGAGATGACATGTTTCTTGAGCACCTGAAGCTCATCTTTCCAAACTCATCCTGTCCCCACCCCCCCCATCTGTCCCTCTTTCCATCCTGAAGAATCTTTATCTCAGTTGACAGAGTCAGCATCTCCCCAAGGTAGAAGTCTTCAAGCCCTACCCTTGAGTCTTCATGTTCATCATCTAAACTTCACCTGTTTTTTCTGTTTGTTTCAGGTTGAGTTCCCCAAAGTTGGACTCTGAGACAAGGATTTAAGTACAAGTCATTTACTGGGGAGGTGATTCCAGGAAGATAGGAGAATGGGGAAGTGAGACAGGGAGGGCAGGGAGGCCAGTACAAGGTACATTACTGAGCACATTACCACTGGGGGCAGTGGGAGTTTAGTCCATCTGGGTTCTCTGTGTAAGCCACGGCTCAGGTGTCCCACCCAAGGGGCAAGCAAACCCGAGGTGTTTATCCACCCATTCCGTCTGACAGTGGTTGAGGACTTCTCCTAGGGATGCTCACTCCCTGGCACTTCTTGGCTGGCCTCTTTGTGCAAGCCACACCCGGCCCTTCAGGCAAAGACTGAGGGATGCTTGCAGCAGCGTACAGTGCATGGAACAGTGAGGGTGATACGTGGGGTCCCAGCAGCCAGGTAGTTCTACCTCAGTACCCTTCACATCTACTACTCTTCTACCTTTTTGCACCAACCATCTCTCAGCTGGATTTCTGCTATCCAGGTTACTCAGGGCTGGGGAGGTGCCGCTCCTCGCAGCGCGCTGTACGTCGCTGGCTGGAACAGTTCACGTGTTGCTAGTTTCATTGTCCATCTGCTTGTCTTTATTCTCCTCCAGACACAACCTAGCATGGTGCCTGCAAACGCAAGAGGTACTGAATCTGTATATATGAAATGAATGTTGTTAATTAACCTGCCTGGTGCCTTCCTCCTTGCCCTCCACAGAGTTCTCTTTACAAATAACAGATCAGTTGTCCTAAGCTTCTACTCACAGCCCCTTTCCTCATTTCTTCATTTCCTCATTTCTTCATTTCCTCATTTCTTCATTTCCTCATTCCCTCTTTTTCACCTGGTAGATTCTTACTTGTCCGTCAAGCCCCAGCTCAGGTAGAACCTTGTAGGTGAAACCTGCTCTTATTGTTCGGGCTCTTGGCCACTTTCTCCTCAAAAGCCCACAGCCTTCTGTCTCCAGCCCTGTCACCACACTGATCGTGTTGTGTGGTCACTGGGTGTCTTCTGAGGACAATCTCAGGTTCCTTGTGAGGAATCGTCTTGTTCTCTTTGTGGCCTCTCTGCCTGGTCTGTGAGAGACATTCAATAAATATTTACTTTGAAAGTTTGTCAAGTTGTATGGATGTGAATGCTTTAAACATGCAGTTCTGCATCTGTTTCAGACACCTGCTACTTCACGGTTGCCTGGCGTGTCGTGTGATGCACGGGGAGAGATGGAGAGTCTGGTGCTTTAACCATGCTCGTGTGCCTATTTGCATGAGACAAAGCTCTCAGCTCTATTCGCAGCTGGACTCCAGCAGAGGTGTGGGATTTGTAAGTCTTGTATACATAAAGGGAGAAGGAAATCCCAAAGTTCATTTTCTGGCTCAAAAACTCATGTATTTAAATATTTCAGAAAACAAGTGTATTTTATTTATTTATTTTTTTTTTTTTTAAAGATTTTATTTATTTATTTGACAGAGAGAAACACAGTGAGAGAGGGAACACAAGTGAGAGGGGAGTGAGAGAGGGAGAAGCAGGCTTCCCGCTGAGCAGGGAGCCCAATGTGGGACTTGATCCTGGGTCTCCAGGATCATGACCTGAGCTGAAGGCAGTCGCTTAACCAACTGAGCCACCCAGGCGCCCCACAAGCGTGTTTTAAATATTACAAGTACAAAAACAGATTCTTCAATAAGACCTCCTACTGGAGGTGACTTTCAAGGGTATTTGGCTACAAGTCACAGAGCAGTGTAATAACTTCTTAAATCCTGCATCTTGAAAGACTCCTTTGTATAAATATTCTGAGGTCGGTTTGAGATTCATAGAGAATACACGGTATCTACAAGATTCCTGAGCAGATTAGGCTCGAGACCGTCACGACTGCTTTCGATTTCCCACTTGATAAGATCTCACTTTATAGCACAGACAGTGAGTGCTTTTCTGAGATGTAAGAAAAGAGGAAACATTTCTCCTTTGTCTCTCTGAGGTTTCTTTTCCCAGTAAGTTAGGAGCCTGTACTTTCTTTCTTTCTTTTTTTTAAATTTTATGTATTCATTTGACAGAAAGAGAAACACAGCTAGAGAGGGAACACAAGCAGGAGGAGTGAGAGAGGGAGAATGGTGCTCAATCCCGGGACTCGGATCATGACCTGAGCCCAACCAACTGAGCCACCCAGGCACCGGAGGAGCCCGCACTTTCAAGGTGGAACACTAGAATTCTCTTAGCACCAACCAAAGAGCAGACCTGGGAAGCTTAAATCTTATAGTATAGGAAAGGGGAGAATTTTAACAAGTGGAGTCTGAGGCATGACCTGTTTTACCTCTATCTGGTTTGATTAATCGTTTGAATTTAGTGAGAAAAACATGAAATGATTTTATTTTTCCTCCAGTACTGCCTTCAGAGTACCCTGTTGAAGTTGCTTTTCCTGTCTCTGCAGATCACGTAGTTTTTGGTCTTTTGGTGAGAGATAGGGAGTGTATCACAGACCCGATCCAGTTGATCCCAGTCCAGTGTTTTTTTAAATTTCAGCTTTACTGAAGCATAATTGATACATAAAATTGTAAGGTACTTAAAGAACATCACGGTGATTCGATGTACATATACATTGTGACTAGACTCCTCCCATCTAGTTAATGGCCACAGCTATCACTGCACACATGTATCATTGGTGGGGGCGGTGAGAACAATTGAGTTCTCTTTCAGCAAATTTCAGTTCTACAATGTAGTGTTATCAGCTCGTCACCCTGTTTTATCTCAGATCCTTGGACCTTATTCATCTTCCAGCTGCAAGTCTGTACCCTATTACCAACCTCTCCCTATTCCCCCACCTCCCAACCCCTGGCAACCACTTTCCTACTCTGTTTCTATGAGTTTGACTTTTTTTTTTTTTTTTTTAAAGATTCCACATACAAGTGAGATTCCATGCAGCAGTTGTCTTTTTTTCTGTCTGGCTATTTCACTTAGCATAATGCATTAAAATCCATCCCTGTTGTCAGGATTTCCTTCTTTCTCAGGGCTGAATGAGTTTCCGTTGGATATATGTATATGCCGTATCTTCTCTGTCCATTCATCTGTTGACACTTAGGTTGGTTCCATATCTTGGCTCTTGTGGATAATGCTGCAGTGAACACAGAAGTGCAGACCCTTTGAGACCGTTTTAATTTCCTTTGTTGTTTTTTTTTTTTAAAGATTTCATTTATTTGAGAGAGTGCACAAGTGGGGCAAGGGGTAGAGAGACAAGCAGACTCCCCACTGAGCAGGGAAACTGATGCAGGGCTTCATCCCAGGACCCTCAGATGATGACCTGAGCTGAAGGCAGACACATAACTGACTGAGCCATCCAGACACCCCTGATTTTCTTTGGATTTATACCCCAAAAGGGGAATCCCAGTCCAGTTTTATCAATTCTAAAACTTCGATGCCATGCCCTCCTCCCTCCCCATCACCGTCAGTCCTGGGCCCAAGGAACTTAGAGGCGAAATGGGGACATTGCTCCCCTTCTTCTTCTAGGTTCCTTGCTCCTTTCAAGTGTTGCCCTGAGATCTTTCTCTTTAGTGCAGCACTAGTGGGAAAGGCTCAAGACAACTGTCTTTTAAGGAGTCCACTCCGCCCAGGGGAAACTTGTCTTTCCTGCTCACATGTAGCACTGGGAGTGCAGGCTTCCTACTTGCTGCCTTTTTACATTTTTGCCCATCCCTCGCAAACAGGCCCTGAGACATCCAACTCAGACCTAGGTGCTGATGTGACTTTGATCTGGTCACCTTCAGTCTCAGGGGGCAGGCCCTCACTCACAGGCTTGTTGAGAAGGATCAGGAGCACCGCCTCTCCTCCTCTCTTAAGAAGGTTAGGGAGAACCCCCGCTGAACTCTGACTCTTCTATTGTTCATTCGATTCACTAGTTTTCACTGGGGGAGTTGGGTGCTCCCTCCTAAGCCCTATGGGGATTTGTCTTTCCAAGTCTTCCAGTCCCTTGAGAATGCTGTATTAGAGGTGGAGGAGAGTGGTAAGAGGGTGGGGACTAAGCATTTATTATTTCCCTGGGAGGACTTCAGTCACAATTGGGGACACTGGAGAAAGACTCTAGAGATCCTATTGTATTTGCTTTAAGATTCTCTCTCCCCGGTGGCGCCTGGGTGGCTCAGTTGGTTAAGCAACTGCCTTCGGCTCAGGTCATGATCCTGGAGACCCGGGATCGAGCCCCACATCAGGCTCCCTGCTCGGCGGGAAGCCTGCTTCTCCCTCTCTCACTCCCCCTGCTTGTGTTCCCTCTCTGGCTGTGTTTCTGTCAAATAAATAAAATCTTAAAAAAAAAAAAAAAAAAAAGATTCTCTCTCCCCATCATAGGTACACTTCAAAAAGAATTCAGGTTTTCAGACTTTTTTTCCTGAAACCTCAAAAATCTCCTCTACAGACCTTACTTTTAACTGACAACCTTGCTTGGTATCTTTGTGAGAAAAAAGAAGCAAACAGAAGAGAACAATTGCACACTCCCCTCACCCTTTGCCCACCCACCTACATCTGACTCATGGCCTCTGCCTTTGCTCCTGACTGTGACGCTAGTGTGTGTGTGTGTTTGTGTATGTGTAGAAGGAGGAAGGATGAGAATGAACAGATGAAAGAGATAATAAATTAATTATATGCATCGCTTTTTAAAAGATTTTATTTATTTGTTGAAGAGAGAGGGAGAGAGCATATTCATAAGCAGGGGGAGTGGCAGGAAAAGGGAGTAACAGACTTCCCACTGAGCAAGGAGACTGAGAGTGGGGCTCAATCCCAGGATCCCAAAATGCTGGGATCATGACCTGAGCTGAAGGCGGATGCTTAACCAACTGAGCCACCTAGGTGCCCTTATATGCATGTTAAATTAAAAAACAGTCTGATATACATATGAATTTATCATGCTTATCAACTTAATATACATGTACTAAAACAGAGAATAGATCGTGTGAATGTTACAGGATTAATGATATGTTTTTGACCCGCTATCTGACAGTGCTTCATTTGCTTTCTTTGTTATTGAAGATTGCTAGATGTTGTCTTGAAGTCTTGGCAATTTTTTTTTTAAGATCTGAAGGATTAGCATTGGGCTCATCCACCCTGTTCCAAGCTTCTCCAGCCACCATATTCTCCATTTACTCCTCTTTCTACCTCTCCAGAGTAAGCATGCTTCCTTTTTGAGACAGCCACAGAGCTACCGAGAGTGTGCGGGAAGGGCTGGAGATCCTGATGATTTCACATCCAACTAGCCTACTGAATCAGCTCCTCAAGGAATGGCTGCTGAGGTCAGGTTAGGAATCCAGGGATCAGCCAGATAGGGCATAGTGGGGAGCCTTGCCACCATTTTTCATCCTTACAGTGTGGGAGTTGGGAGAAGTGACACCTAGGGATCTTTCCATTTGAAGAATGAAAAAGAAGAGGAGGAAGAAAGAGCTGCCCTGTGTCAGGGAGTTCACCACAAGCCATTAACAGATGAAGAAACTGGGCTCCAAGAAGCTGCCATATGTCCAAGGTCACACATCTAGGTGAGAAGGAGCTGGGGTTTAAACCTAGGCCATGTGTCTTCAGTACTATCACACTACAAGTGTTAGCCATAGTTAAAACGTTTTCCTTAAGCAAGGCCAAAATGAAACCCAAGTTACATGGTGATGGAGAAGCCTATGCCCTCTGTTCACCTTCCCACAACTATGAGTGAAGTCAGGACTTCAGATGTGGATTTGGATGCAGGAGTAGGGAGGGGCAGAACGGAGGCCCGGTCAGGCTGTGAACTGGACAGAATCTTCATTGTCCTCTCAACATCCCTTCCCTCTTCAGAGAGCCTCCTTTTCCTCTGACACCAAAGACACCCTACCCGATGCCTGGGCCATAATCAGGACTTCTCTCTACACACTGTGCTTGGTTATACTTGCTCCACTTAAGGTTCTTACTTCACCTTTAGTTTTTCCATATCATCATCTGTATAGGCAGGGCAGTCTCGGTCAAGTGTCTGCTCTTAGAGTCTCTGGGCTTGGCGCCTATGGACTTTCAACTCTAACATCTAAAGAACATGAGTCAAAAATGAGGTTTTCTGAAGACTGGGACAGTCCAATAAAGAACCCTATGATTTCTCCTGAGCTACAGAGCTGTGTATAAAGATTTGTGCTTTGAATAGTGGGCCATGCTTAAACCTGGGTTCCCCATCATTTTGGATGGTATATGGGTCACCGTCTCCCACTGCTAATGCCAGCAGGTGGAAGTGACACAGTCTGCTTGTCAGGCCACTTCAGAGGCTAGTTATGCCTTCTCTTTAATACAAATTGTCCTACTAAAGTCCATTTAAATGAAAACTTGAAAGACATGAGCACCGGTGGTAGGTGGACATGGCAAGAATAGGGGAGGTGGTGCTGAATGAATGAAATTGGGAAACATGACTTTCAGCAAACAAATCAATCTCCAGCAGGACAATGTCTGTTGGAGGCTGCTCTAGTGAAGGCCATGTTTTGGGCTGAGATGTGCTTTCTGATGTTCCTGACTTTACACCAGCCCTGAATCCAGGAAACGGAGAAAGGCACTCTCCAAAGGGATGCATGTTTTCCTTCTTGCAAGAACACAGTAATTAGACCTAAGAAAAAGCACATTCTGTGCTGTTTTGCAGAAAGACCTGCCACTGAACCCTGGCTCTGCTGCTGGGCAGAGATACTTACCCCTCTGAGCCTCAGGCTGTTGAGGACTAATGTGTTTCGGAGCCAATAATGGCTACCTTGAAGGCTGTGGTGAGGATGAGACTAGGGGTGAGATGATAGAAGATGTGTATATTGGTCTCTGCCCTCGGTTCCCATCCCAGAGCTCCCCAAACCCTTGTAATTTCCTACATTACAAGAGCACTGAGAGCATCTTTAGTTCTAATATTTGGTCTTTGGCTGCAGTTCCTGACACAGGGCTCCTGAAACCCTTATAATTTCGTGGGTGATAAGAGTATCATATGTTTTGTTGAGATCACTCTGGGTGGGTTCCTGGATGGCTCCTGGATATGGGTTGGTCACCAGAGAGACCAAGCCATGTTTGAAGGTTGGATTTTTCAGCCTCATCCCCCTATTCTCTTGAAGGGAGAAGGGCTGAAAACGGAGTTAATGATTGATCATGCCTACATGAAGAAGCTTCCATAAAATCCCAAAAGAACAGGCTTGGAGAGTTTCTGAGTTGGTGAACCCATGGAGGGTTAAACACACTTTAAAAATCAACATGACTTCATTTTGTAGTTCTAAGCTGGTGAGGCCTAGATTTATTTCCTAGAGTTAGTTCATACTGGTTATTATACTAGTTTATATGCTCACATCCCCATTCCCACGGTGATTCCACAGACACATGTGGATACACACACACACACACACACACACACACACACACATAAATAAATAAATAAAGGCATATTCACTTATGGAGCTGTCAGCTTGGGATCCTGACAGCAGGTGAGGGAGCTGGGAATCTGAGCTGGGAACAGGCAGACAGGGAGGGCTGAAGGAGATTCAGTGGACTCCAGGGTGGTAGCCTAAAGGTCTCCCTTTCTTCCCCCCAGCCTTTCCCTTCTCTTCCTCTCCTCTCTCTGTCTCTTTCTTTAAAGATTTTATTTATTCATTTATTTGAGAGAGAGAGATATGGAAAGTACAGAGGGAGAGGAAAAGGGAGAAGCAGACTCTGCTCAGCAGAGAACCCAATGCAGGACTCCATCCCAGGACCCCAAGATCATGGCCTGAGCCAAAGGCAGATGCTTAACTGACCGAGCCACCCAGGAACTCTGAGCAATGCGCACTGGATGCTGAACATCTGTCCTTGGTCTCTTCTTGCCTCCTTGTGTTCTCAGAATCTTGACATATAAAGCCATGTGACTGCATGTGACAATGGGGGTCTAAGTGTTGTCTCAGATAGGGCCCCTCACTGCTGTCTTGTCCAAACAAGCACACTCTACCAGAAGTACCATGCCTCCCCTTGGCAAGTACCGAGAACCAGCTGTGTGGCAGGCACTGTGCTAGGCTCTAGGGACACCTCATTGAGCAAGAGAGACCCGAATTTTATCCTGAGGCTGATATCCTTCTTGGGGGAGACAGACCATCATATACACTGAATATAACTGGTGTTCCTCAGTGTCTCCTGATCTCACCTTCTAAAATCTGCCACCTCACTTTCCAGGAGGCACCCTCTTCCTTGGCCCCTTCCAGCTATGCTCTCCATGCTGCTGGGCTCTTTGAGCTTCAGTCTCCTCCCTGGTAAAATGGAAAAGAAATAACAGAAAACTAGTGGTTTTAGCGTGTGTACAAGCATCTGAGGAGCGTGCTGGAATCCTGGGCCCAACCCCAGAGATGCTCACTCAGCACATCTGGGTTCAGGTCGCCTGGATGCTTCTGAGGCAGGGCGTCCCCACATGAGAGCCCTCCAACCCCACCTGGAGAGCACTGTTCTAGATGACGAAGGGGAAAGGGAAGGTGCTTTCTAAACCTCAGCTGTGTTAATGCCACCCACAAGGAATACTATGCTGGGATAACAGGTAACTGGTGTGACGTGTCAGCTCCGGAGGTGGTGTGAGTGGCTGTAAAAAAGCAGCCCGCAATCTGCTGCCATGGGGGACTTAATTGACTGATGGTCCAAGTTGCCCCCTTTCTGGATCTCCCCTCGCCTTTGTGCAGAGATTAACCCCAGCTAGTGACAGAGCAGGGTGGAGATGCTAAACCAGGTTCATTCCTATAAGACACAGGACTGCGTTAACAGGAAACTTCAGCTTGAGGATTTCCCATTTCCCTTGCCAGAACATTCCAGGAAGCGTGAGGCAGTCTAAGACTTTTCCATGTCTTCCTCTCCTTCCCCCTCTCCTTCACAGGTGTCAGACCTGCATCACTCTCTCTAACTTCTTTAGCGCCCCTTATTCTTCACAGGTGTCATCACCAGTAGATCTCTTTCACATCTAGCCCCATCTTGACATCTCCCCAAGGACTGGACTAGCATACCCAGGGTGGTCTGTGACACCAGAATAGCCTTCAGTTGTGCCCTGTTTTTTGCCCCTTGCCTTCTTGTTTGGCAGCAGGGGGATCATGTGCACGAGAGGAATCCAGGGCTGTCTCCTCCAAAACCATTTATGTTCAGCCTGGGCAGGCCTGGCATAGCCACGCAGGCATGGCAGCAATGTCTCTTGGGGGCTGTTCCTGTCTGGTGCAGCATCACTGGGGTTAGCTTGTTCCAACGCCAAATGACCTTGGGCAAGGTACCTGACCTCGCTAGACCCTAAAGCTGTACTCACCTCCTGGAGCCATCATCCACAAAGTTTCTTTCTGCCCTATTGGCAGGTTCCCTGCCTCCTAGCAGCATGCTGCACTCTCAGGAGTGCTGGGCAAGTACCTGGCCTTCCCCTTGCCTCTGACCTGCCTAGACTTGCTCTCTGTGGTTTCTGCCACTCTTTTGGGTGGAGAGACCACGTGGTACACTGGAAACGCCCTGGTCTCAGGTCCCCTCAGCCACTTCTAGCAACAGGGTTTCTGTAGGTCACTTTCTTTCTCTACTGTTCAGTTTCCTTTTCTTTTTTAAAGATTTTATTTATTCGACAGAGAGAAACACAGCTAGAGAGGGAACACAAGCAGGCGGAGTGAGACAGGGAGAAGCAGGCTTCCTGCAGAGCAGAGAGCCCCATGCGGGGCCTGATCCCAGGTCTCCAGGATCATGACCTGAGCCAAAGGCAGACGCTTAACGACTGAGCCACCCAGGCACCCCTACTGTTCAGTTTCTTTATTCTCGAATTTAAGAAGGTTAAGGTCTCTTTTTAGAGGCCGGGCTTTATTTCTAGCTCCAAGAGTCTGAAAGGATAGTACTCTCTGAGGCAAACTTTGTAGTCTTCCACTCTTTCTGCTAAATGTATGCTGAACACAGCAGTTCAGTTCTGTCCTAGGCCGTGGGGATTCAAAACTGAAAGGACGCCTGGGTGACTCCATGGGTTGGGCATCTATCTGCCTTCAGCTCAGGTCATAGTTCCGGGGTCCTGGGGCCAACCCTGCTTCGGGCTCCCTGCTCAGCGGGGAGTCTGCTTCTCCCTTTCCCTTTGCTTCTAACCACCCCTCCACACCCATGCCCCCCTCCCACCAAACTCATGTTCTTTCTCTCTCTCTCTCTTTCTCAAAAAAGCGAAAACAAAAACTGAAAGGAGAATGAAAGGAGAAGGTCTTTGCCCTCAAGTTGTTCAGCCTTCCCAGGGAGACCAGCATGTCCGCAGATGACTCCAGTACGATGAGGGCTTTGTCACCACCTAGAGATGAAAGACTTCTGCCTTCGTTTTTACTAACATTTTACAATGGGAAGTGGGAGAGGTGCAGGAAATCATTTCCTGATGATGTCTGGTTCAGAGAGGAAGGACAATGTGTTTCGACGTCTCCTGATTTAAAAAAAGGAAAGGAAAAGTGTATTTATTTTTGTTGAGAAGAAGGAGTCAGCAAACTGTGGAGGTTAAACAGATAGGGAGGGCTCATCTTTCTTCCACAGGTCAAGAGGCCAGTTAATGATTAGAGAGACCCAAGGGGTGTTTGGTGTCCAAAACTTCGAGAGGCTGGCTTATAGGAACTCGGCTTCATCCCCAGCTCCGAGGCTCCGCAGCTCAGCCATGTCCCCAGGCCTTGGGGAGAGACACTTCTGTTCTTGGGGGCTCCTTCTGTGGCTTAGCATTGGAAGTACAGGTAATCTGGGGGTTTGGGTAATTGGGTGGCATTTCTTTGTCAGTGCTTCTATTTCTATTCTTCATCTATTTATGCAGTGCTAACCTTTGGAAGGTCCCGTAAAAGCCCTCTCTTGAGATGAATTTAGAAGAGGGAGGAAAATACCCTACAATCATAAAGGGACTGATGGCGACCGAGACCCTCTCTCAAGTCCCCTATTTTTTGTACTCTTTTCTCTAAAAGTTGCATTAATACTCTTCACCTGGCACAAACCAGGATAACTCTGAGAAAATAAGACTTTGTTAATGTTTACCTTCCCCCTATAAATATCCACTTTACCAAGATACATTTAATTTTAAAATTTAAATTTTCTTTTTTTTTTTTAAGATTTTATTTATTTATTTGACAGAGACACAGCAAGAAAGGGAACACAAGCAGAGTGGGGGAGAGGGAGAAGCAGGCTTCCTGCTGAGCATGGAGCCCAATGTGGGGCTTGATGTGGGGCTTGATCCCAGAACTCTGGGATCATGACCCGGGCTGAAGGCGGACGCTTAACTGACAGAGCCACCCTGGTGCCCCTAAAATTTAAATTTCCCCATGGGGCACTTGGGTGGCTCAGTCAGTTAAGTGTCTGCCTTTGTCTCAGTTCATGGTCCCAGGGTCCTGGGATGGAGCTAGGCATAAGGTTCCCTGATGGGCAGGAAGCCTGCTTCTCCCTCTTCCATTCCCTCTTCCACTCCATCATCCGCTCCCTCTTGCACTCCCCCTGCTTGTGTTCCCTCTCTCCCTGTGTCTCTCTGTGTCAAATAAATAAATAAAATTGAAAAAAAAAAAAAAAGAAATTCTCTCTTCCTCTCCCTCTGTTCCTCACCCTGCTCATGGTCTCTTTCTCTCTAAAATAAATTAATTTCAAAAAGTTTTTTTACTTCTGTACAAAACATTATAGTATTGATTCTTTTTTTAATTTCAGTGGTTATCTTTTTCATTTCCAATTTTTGAACAAGTCTATTCCTACATATTTTATCACTTATGCATATTTTTATTTCATGATTTCTTATTCTGTGTATTTTCTTCTTGTAGATTCTCAGCATGCATATTTTGTTTTTTCATTTTTAAAGGTTTTATTTATTTACTTGACAGAGAGAGAGAGACAGAGGCAAAGACAGAGCTCCCCGCTGAGCACAGAGCTGGATCCCAGGACACTGGGGAGATCCTTCCCTGAGTGGGACTCAGACATTTTACCGACTAAGCCACCCAGGCACCCCCCCCTCACCACCTTCTCATTTTTAAACTCTCTCCTCCAGTTGGGAGAGGTTGTCTCAGCTCTTCTTAGTGAGTCCTTGTCTTTCTACTCCACCTAAATAAAGCTATAAAAAGTTAATAGCTCTTTTTTTGTTTTTAGCTTCCTTTACTGATTGGGGAGCCCTCCCCCCCACTACCTCAGGTGGGCCTGGTGGTGATCTTCTGCATCCGACATGGGGCACTCTAGACCCCACTTACTTCACAGAGCTGAATTCTCACAATCACTGCCTACTTCCAGATTAGGAACTCAGCACCATCTTGCAGTTCTGTTCCTGTTCTTGTTCACAGAGATATAATCATTCTGTTTGAGACTGGCTGTCTTCCTCTCTTCTCTTTTGATATTTATCTATGATTAGTCTTTGGTTGGAGTCGCGGTTGTGGAGAGGGGATATCTGAACATGATTCACTGTGCCACCTTCCATATTCCGTGATCAAAAGTTTTATTCTATCATCTGCAAATATTAACAATTATCTCTCCTCCTTTTCAAACTTGGCAACTCTGATCCCATTCTATTGCGTTGTTTCCCTGGTGAGGATTAGACCTTTCAGTACAATATTTCATAGAAGCACTGTCAGCAGACATTCTCATTTGTGCCCCGTTCTAAATGGAATACTTCTAATGTTTCACCCATATGTATAGTTATTGCTATATATTCTTGGTAAAGAACATCTAGCAATAAATTTTTCTAAGGTTAGGAAATGTTGGGTATTAAATTTTATTGTGCTTTTTTCCTCCTATTCTATTTCTTCTAGTCATCTACTAAGATGAGCATATGGGGTTTTTTTTTTCTTTAGTTTTTCATATGTGAATTAAATTAATACATTTCTAATGTTAAGCCATCTTTTCATTCCCTAGATTAAACTGTGTTTGGCCATGATGTGTCTTTAGTTCTTGTTATCCTTCATGGGTTTAGATTTGCTGATAATTAATTCAGTCTTTAGGTCTCTGTTCAATAGTGAAATTAGCCTTTCGTCTTCCTTTCTCCTTCTGTCCTTGTCCAGTTTTGATATATTGGTTCTTTTCATAGAATGAATTTAGATTCTCTCTCCCCTTTTCTATTCTCCAGAACCCTTCAATAAGAATAGAAGGATTGGTAGAATTTTTCTGTGAAACTGTCTGGCCCGGTAGAGGTTTTTTGATGAAAAGATTGAAAACTACTGTTTCAATTCCCTAATGCTACAGTTTGACATTTGACTTTGTTTTTTCTTTCTTGAGTAAATTTTAGTAAGCTATACTTTTCTAGGAAATTATCCATTTTCTAGGAAGAAAATGTATCTTGAATTTTTGGGTGGGTATAAACATACTCCTTTATTGTTCCAAAAATCTACTCTATTTATATCCCTTTTTAGTCTCTATATTGTTTACCTGTGACTATCCTCTTTTTTTCTTATTCTGTCTTATCAAAAGTACATCTAGTTTATTATTCTACTCAAAGAACTAGCTTTTCGTGTTTATTGTCTGTGGCAGACACTATTCTAGGCAGCAGAGTGAACAAAATGGATAAAAATTCCTGCTCTCTTTGAAAGTATTTCCTAATGTGGGAAATCAATAAATATGCTTAATATTAAACTAGTGAATTCCATAGGAGACTACAAAAAGATGACTGGTATAAAAGGAAATAGATCAGGATGAAGAAGATTGACAGAGCTTGGGTGAAGGGCACAGAAGGTGGCAATTTAAATGAGGTTACCTTTGACAGGCAAAGACTTGAGGGAGAAGAGAGGGGATGTCTATGGGAAGACACTCTGGGCAGAAGGGATGGCCAGTGCAAACACCTCAGGGGGTCTAGGACTGTGTAGCATGAGAAAGAACTGGGAGGACAGGTGGCCAGAATGGAGGAAGCAATAGTTGGATAGGCAGAGTGCTCCCGGAGCCCGTGGTTTAGACACTTCCAGCTTTATTTATTTATTTTTTAAAGATTTTATTTATTTGACAGAGAGAAACACAGCCAGAGAGGGAACACAAGCAGAGGGACTGAGAGAGGGAGAAGCAGGCTTCCCGCGGAGCAGGGAGCCCGATGTGGGGCTCGATCCCGGATCTCCAGGATCATGACCTGAGCCGAAGGCAGTCGCTTAACCAACTGAGCCACCCAGGCGCCCCTCCAGCTTTATTTTTAACATAATAACCTCTCTAAAGATTATCATGAGATGCAGTCACATTCTGAGAGTATTGGGACTTCAACAGATCGGTTTATAGGGGCAACTTGATTTATTTCATAACAATATCCACCACTTCATCATGGCCTTTAATCTTTTCTGGTTGAATAATTGTTGTGTCCTTTCCTGGCACTGTATCTTTAGACATGAAAACTATTCACAGATTTTGCTTACAGACGTAATGTGTTTAATAAATTAGCCTGAATATTACACTAGCTGATTGATAATAAATGTTTGTAAGCCCCTGTTTCTTTCTTCCTCTCAAGAATACTTTTCTTCCTTCTAAGGACAGATGACCTCACCTTGGATCTTTCTTGTATTCCTTTTTGTTTTTTTTCTCCAGGAGATGCACCTCCTACCCCACCGACAAAGTGCACTGACTTCCAGAATGCTGATCTTCTCCGAGGCACCAATCTCAAAGTCCAGTTTCTCCTCTTCACCCCTTTGGATCCCAGCTGTGGGCAGCTAGTGCAGGAAAGTAGTGACATCCAAAACTCTGGGTTCAATGTCACTCTGGAAACCAAACTACTCATCCATGGATTCAGGTGGGAGTAATCAGCCAATAGAAACATCTCAGCTAGGAACTAGTGAGTGACCATAATGCCATAGGAAGTTAGTGGGGAGCAAGTGGAGAAATGGATTTACTGACAATCCCACGTTTCATCTTTCACCTCCTGCTGCCTTTGAAGGTGTCTCATACCAACGTGAACACACATTGTGTTGTTCATTCTTGTTGGTCGTGTACATTACTCCTCCACTCAGTTTTGTCTATGCTATGATCCTGAACAAGTTGCCCCAGCACATGGAGGCTTGGTTTCTATGTTTGAATAAAAGGGAAGTGGTACAGATGGTCTCAGTGATCCTTTTCTCCCTGAAGCATGGGTTTTTATGATTCATCCCAGCCAATGAGGTCATAGGCTTTATGCAATTGAGATAACAGCATGATAAGTTTTTATCCCGGGGTTTATTTCCTCTTCTTCATTTCTTCCCTAGTTTCATGATTTAAGAAACTTCCACTCATGGGTGCTACTTCCATCATCTCCTGAGGTTAACCTTCCTCAGGGGCTAGATTCTTCTCTACTTCAATTACTTTGATGCCCTACAGTCCAAATTTTATTGTAATACTGAGTCTCAATTCAACCACCGTCTGTCCTTCCAACATCTGTCTTTCCAGAGACAAGGCTAGAAAGAGAGGAAGGTTGGTGGGAGGAAAGAAGGAGAGAAGTCAGTGAAATAGCAACAGTATTGAGCAACTAGAGGTGGAGGCGTCCAATGAAGAGGTAGACACAAAGGCATGGCACAAAGGATCACCATTTCAGAGTCTCTGGGTTCTCTCTGCTTCTTGAATCACTGGACTCCAGGGAGCCAGCCACCTCCCTCATAGACATTCTTCCTCAGTCTTGTACCAAAGTCTTTCCTCCAGCAGATCTTATATTCAGCCACTCTCCAAGGCTGAGTGTGTACTCCCAACTCAGAGATAGCTAACAGAGCTGGAGAGCTCAGCAAGCTGTTATTCTGTCTGCTCCTAGAGTCCCCAAATCCACATTCTGGGGCACACACCAAGGTTGTGCTCCTCTGCCCACATGAACATGCCCTTACTGTTCCCTTACTGTGGGCCACTGAGAAAACTTCTCCCCATCCCAGTCTCTTGGAAGAGCTTTATGAAAGTTTTTCTACCATTCTCCTTTTCCTAGAAAAGCCCTATAATACCATAAGTTCCAGAAGAATAGAAAATGTATCTTATTTTTCTTTATTTCTCGTAAAGCTCCTGGCATACTGCTTGGTTTATTGAATTAATTAAAGGGTGATCAAATGAGCAAGTAAATAAAAGCATCCCTCAAGTAGAGTGCTTCTATTATAGAATGAAAATTAAGATTGCAAATCATAACTCTAAGGTGCAAAGCTATCTTTTCACCCCCATGAATAACACAAGTAGTGTCAGCATACATGATTGAGGGCTCGGGGGGCTGAACTCCAACCTGAGTTCTGGGCCCTGGCATGAGGCTACATCTATCTGGAACAAAAGGCCCTTTAATAATTCACACAAAGGCTCCACATATACAGGCTGAAGCCCTGGTTACTTTGGCATTAAGCTCTCCCTATGCTCAAAGTGGTGTAAAATTTATTGCCCATTTACCTTCCCTATGTGTTTTGACCTCCCTCCACCCCATTTTTCTGTTAATAGAGAGTGTCATTGTCATCTCCATGACAAGGGATATTGGCTTGGGAGATAATTTTCCTATCCTTTCTTGGCCCTCTGTCTAGGGCTTTAGGTACAAAGCCTTCCTGGATTGATAAATTCATTGGCACCCTCCTCCGGGCAGCAAATGTTAATGTGATTGCTGTGGACTGGGTTTATGGTTCTACAGGTGTCTACTTCTCAGCCGTGGACAATGTGGTTAAGCTGGGACTTGAGATCTCCCGTTTCCTCAGAAAACTCCTGGTAGGTGCTAAAGGCCTTGGGGGTGAGTTTTGGCTGCCTATGGAGGAGAGAGAGGACAGAAAAAAGGAGTCGACACATGAGGAGGAGCTTTAGGGCATAAGCAGGGCCACCGAGTACCTTGTGGGTCTTCCCTTCCACTTTACCACTTACAGTGTTGACTTTGGTCAAGTTGTTGTCCCAGTCTGAGCTCCTCTGTAGGATGTGCCATTGACGTTCGATATAGAGTCCCTCAAGAGGAAGTGGCCACAGTCATTATTCACATGCTTTGGGCACCAAAGAGAAAGTGAGGCAATCGTCAAGGTGGGGTGTGTAGGAAGAGGGCAAGGGATGAATGGGATGAAAATTCTGCCTTCTTCCAAAACATGTGTATGTCATGCCCAGGGTGCTCTGATTCTGAAGCTTCAGGGAAAAGTTTGACCCTATGAGGCCAGAGACTGTTGTGGCCCACATGCAATTCCCTGTAAATGTCTCATTTTAGGTGCTGGGTGTGCCAGAGTCTGCAATCCACATCATTGGTGTTAGCCTGGGCGCCCACGTTGGGGGCATGGTGGGACATTTCTACAAAGGCCAATTAGGACGGATCACAGGTAACAGTATTCTCTGCCTATCCTCCCAAGTTTAGAGATAGAGAGAGAATGCTCCGGAAATGCCTCTGTTGAGGTGAGCAGAAGACATCTTTGTTCTTATGATTGAATTATCTATTTCCACTAAAATATATTTATTGAGGCCCTTTTGCATGAAACACTATTGTGTTGTTATTGTGTGATCTCTAATGTCAGTTAAGAAGCCAGGTATTTCTTCTGAGCCTCAGTTACTACCTCAGTAAAATGAGTTGTAATAGCTCAGATCCCCTTGGCCCACTATGGAAATCACCCTTAGACAATTGCGCTAAATACTTGCAAAAGTGCTGGGAACTTTACACTTCAGAAGCTACCCTCAATGAATTAGGGACTAGAGTTGGGTGGTAAATACCCCCATTTTCTGGCCCTTCAGTAGGACAATTCTGAGTCATGTTCTACAGAAGGATCCCAGTGGGATGAGGTACAGTTGCCCCAAGAGATAATACATTCATTTTTCTATACGCTAATTTTTCTACTCCCTCACTATAGTTTCTCTTATCTACTCCCAAATAAGCATCTTGGGCTTTAAATCCTTGTCTCAGGGTCTGCTTTTCGGGAAAGAGAGAAAAAGGCATCCAAACCAAGATACAGAGATAGTAATTTTTACTTGACTGTGTTGTTATGAGGACTAACCCAAGCCCTGGCACACAATAACTGCTCCAAAGATTATAGCTGTTGTGATGAGTACATGAGGATTAATATTACTTCTATTGGCACTTACCAAATGATTGATGTTATCAAGCTCACTTCAAAGTCAGAGAAGCTAGGTCACTGAGAGGTGGAGACAACAACGTGAGGTCTCCTGGGTACAGTGGTCCTGGGCTGGTCCTCTTGCCCTTGGGTCCTTGCTGGAAGACTCTAGGAACTGACCGGGAAGGGCCCTGAGAGGTGTGTGGTGGGTCTGTGAGGGTTTCGGCAACCAAGAAGAAAGGGGCCCCCTGATTATCAGTCTGTTCCAGCAGGCCTGGACCCTGCCGGACCAGAGTATACCAAAGCCAGTCTGGAGGAGCGCCTGGACCCTGGAGATGCCCTCTTTGTGGAGGCCATCCACACAGATGCTGACAGTGAGTGTCGGGGGTGGGTGACCCTCCTAGAGTAGGAGAATGAGCCTGGCAGGGGCTAGGTAGCCAGCATCTATCTGTGTGGCCCAGGGCAGTTTCCCTCCCTTCTGAGCTTCTGTTGCAGGGAGGAGTTTACCAGTGTCATCTGATGAACACTAAACCATGTGGTGAGGCTGTGTGGGGGAGGGCATTGCTGCCTGGCAGGCATATGGGAAATATGTCATGCTGCTTTTTCAGGGTGAATGTGCCTGGCCCCATGGGATTGGGGCAGATACTCAAGCCTGTCAGGACTTCTCTTCTCTGCAGGGAGGAGCCCAACCCATCGGTCCAGTGAAGAATGAGCATCCTCCCCACCAGTAGTCTTTCCTGTTGAAAGACCCGCAATCCTAAATCCATTATGAGCAAGTGAAACTATTCTGACCAGCTGGGAAAGATGGGGTGGGCATTCTTCCTCATTTCTACGCTTTATGAAATGCCCAGGAAGTAGCCAGGCCTTGTGCTCAGCAGGGTGCGTGCAGGAAGAAATAATGCCTACCCCTCACCAGAAGAGTGTGCAGTTCAAGTGAGAGGTGCCCATGTCCCATTCCTTTTGGTCAGAAGCCTTCTTTTAGCACCAACACTCACAGCTTCAGAATTCTGGAAGAAACCCACACAGTCATATTATTTAACCCTTTTCCGCACCTTCATCATCTCACAGAAAGGAAAGCAAAGCCCACAGGCCTCTGCCTGGCTGTTGGGTTAACCACTTAATTGTCAAGGTTAACACTTCTGTTTCTAAATTTGCTTAATAGGTGACTTATTAGGTCCCCATTTATCAGAGCGAGGCCTCTTGGTCCCCTTCAAAGTTGGAGCCTCCTCCTAATGTGACCAGAGGGGGGAAAAACATTCCGTTTTGTCTGATTTTTATAGAGCTATGCTGCAATGTACAAGGCACTGCAGAAGGTCCCCACCATGTGGAAATAGAGACTAATTGAGCAGGCATTCATTCATTACTTCCTTCTATAAATATTAGGTACTCAAATATGACAGGCATGGTGCTGGTATTGGGGATATAGTAGAAAAAAAAGACAGGCAAAATCCCTGCTGTAAGCTGTAGAGCTTACAGACAAGTAAGCAGACATAATTACACACTGTGAGTATGACAGAGGAGAAGGGGGGCAGAGGGTGATTTGGGTGGGGGAGCCCCTTCAGGTAGGGTTATTGAGGGACATCTGTCCAAGATGAGACTTTGCAGGTGAGAAAGAACCAAGCCTGGAAGATCTGGGAGAACATTTGAGGTGGAGAAAAGCAAAGCCTGGACAACGGTGGGGCCAGCAAAGAAGACCACATGGTTAGAGGGCACAGAGCGAGGCAGGAGAAGAGGGAGGGGGCTCGGGGTAGCCATGGTGAGTTTACATTTTATTCTATACCTGTTGAGAATAGGGAGGCATTAAAATTTCTTGTAAAGATTATTGCAGCTACTGTGCAGAAACTTGGCTGTAGGAGACACTAAGGGAGCCTAGAGGCTCATTACAAGGTGTTCGCAGTACTGGTCTAGGTAGGAGATGGTGGGGGCTTGTGCAGGGCTGGGGGCAGTAGTTACAGAGAGAAGTAGAAAGATTCAAAATATATTTTGGAGGTAGAGCTGACCAGACAGGTGATGGGCTAAATGTAGGGAATGAGGGAAAGGGAGGAAGCAAGGATAGCTTCTAAGTCCTTGGCTAACCCCTGGATAGATGCCATTAAACAAATAACATACAACCAGTCACTTACAGTAGTGAAAGATGGGGTAAGGGGAAAGATGTTATGGAGAGGAACGATGGTGGCTTTGGCAGCTGGCTCAGAGCCAGTCTGAGGGGTCAGATATGGCCATGAGGATGAAATGAAAGCTCCGGGCTACAGTCTTTCAGACTAGCCAAGTCTCTGCTCTGTCAAGACAGCACAAAAATATGAGGGGCATTGTGGGAATGTGGCCCCAAATATACATCTACCTGAACTATTGCTTCGAACAAAATAAACACTTGTTTGACAAGGATATTTACCAAGCTTATAGCATCTGGTGACTTATCAGAACTGATGTTAAGGGATATTTTTCCTGATTTTATTAGACAAATATGAATATCTGCTCATGGCTTTACTCTTCTTGTCTGCCTTTCAGTGTAGAAAACAGAGGGCACGTTCTGCCGTGTCCCAGTACTTGGGCGTGAGGTGGGCACTCAGTGAGCACCCAGAGTAGGTGGGCTCCCAAAGTCAGAGTTCAGGCTGTGCTGCCAGGGACCCTGCTGTGACTCCCCAATCCAAAATAATGCGGTTCTGCCTTATTTCAGATTTGGGTATCCGGATTCCTGTTGGACACGTGGACTACTTTGTCAATGGAGGCCAAGACCAACCCGGCTGTCCCACCTTCCTTCATGCAGGTCAGAAAGCCAGAGAGAGTTGGGGTTTGGCTGGAGTTCTAGTTTCCTTTGCTATGCCCCATAATGCCTTTCCCTGCACTTATTAAATGCATGTCTTTAGGAGCCTGGGGAATTCTGGGGGAGGAGGGCCCAAAATAAAAAGCTTGCACCATACTTTCACTGGCCTCCTCACTTCTTAGGTCCTGCAGTGACATATCATCACTCAAGCCAATAAACTCTATTCTTCCCGGGCGCCATGTTGTGGCATGGTCCACACTAGTTACAACCCATGCAAGAGCATAGCTGTGGCAGAAGTAGAACGACACGCTCAAAGCTGGTTAGCTGAAGGATCAATCCACTGATGACTATTTCCCCAAATTTATTAAATTTGGCAATTCTCCAAAACTGTTTTCAAAATAATTGTTTTGAGAACATTCAGTGAATATACATTTCTTTTTTTCTAAATATACAACTGGTGCTTGAACAGCAGAAGTTTGAACTGCACAGGTCCACTTATACATGGATTTTTTTCTGATAAATACAGTAGAGTACTGCAAATGTATTTTCTCTTCCTTATGATTTTTAACATTTTCTTTTCTCCAGCTTACTCTACGGTAAGAATACAGTATAGAATACAAAATATGTGTTAATCAACTGTTTATGTTATCAATAAGTTTCTTGTCAACAGTAGGCTATTAATAACTAAGTTTTGGGGGAGTAAAAAGTTATACATGGATTGTCAACTGCATGGTACCCCAACCCCCCTGTTGTTCAAGGGTCAATTGGACTCTTCTGGAGTGTTCTCTTTGAATACAGTCTTTTTAGCATTATTTTAAATAACATTAAATTTGTCAAAAGCTAAGGATCAAGGGTTGTTTTAGTCTTCTTTTATTCTTCTTATGAATATAGTCAACCTATCAGCATTTCTTATGAGAATTTTATCCTGATTTGTTTACTGTGTTTTTAGTCTTTTTCTGCTTTACCAAATTTTTAAAAAAGATTTTATTTATTTGACAGTGAGAAACATAGCCAGAGAGGGAACACAAGCTGGGGGAAGTGAGAGAGGGAGAAGCAGGCTTCCCGCCGAGCAGGGAGCCCGATGTGGGGCTTGAACCCGGGACTCCGGGATCATGACCTGAGCCGAAGGCAGCCGCTTAACAACTGAGCCACCCAGGTGCCCCTGCTTTACCAGTTTTTTTTTTTAATTTTATTTTTTTATTTGACAGAGAGAAACACAGCTAGAGAGGGAACACAAACAGGGAGAGTGAGAGAGAAGCAGGCTTCCCGCAGAGCAGGCAGCCTGATGTGGGGCTCGATCCTGGGTCTCTGGTATCATGACCTGAGCTGAAGGCAGTCGCTTAACCAACTGAGCCACCCAGGCACCCTTGCTTTACCAAATTTTTGACATTTTAAGGACTCTTTTGATAATTTTATTGAATAACCACTGATCTAATTTATCAAATTTAATTTTCTAAAAACACATTTCAGGTTCACAATTTATAGATTTTCTAGCATTTTTTATCAGATGAAATCTTTTGGTTTTAATGACCTTTGAATATTTCTGTGGCAGTTTAGGTGGCCACTTTTCATTCTTCTTCATAACACAATTTTGAGAAGGGTTTAGTTTGTGTCCCCCAGCTTCCTGTTGCAGCTGGAAGGAGCTTGCCCATAAAAAGTGTCCCAACCATGGGGGAAGGTAAGTTAATACAAGCTCAGACTTGGTTGATGGTCCCAGAGTTGGGGTCCCAGGGTGAAGGGAGATTCTGAAGACCCCAGAACCCTAGAGCTATGGCTCACTATAGACCTCTTAGCCCAGCCAGTTCATCCAGTGTGAGTTACTTCAAATTTTTATATAGTAAACAATAACAAGAAAACTAAGTTTTTATTAAATTGGGACATTTGGCAAATTCAGTGTATCAGTTATTTGACCAGGTGAACTTGAAGCACATTGACTTTCAGAGACTTACCATGAATTGCTGCTGACTCCTTTGATTGTCTCATTGCTAGGTTGGGTATCATGAGGTTGTAAAAAATTGGGTTGTGGGGGCAGCTGGGTGGCTCAGTTGGTTAAGCGACTGCCTTCGGCTCAGGTCATGGTCCCGGAGACCCGGGATCGAGCCCCACATCGGGCTTCCTGCTTGGTGGGAAGCCTGCTTCTTCCTCTCTCACTCCCTCTGCTTGTGTTCCCTCTCTCGCTGTGTTTCTCTCTGTCAAATAAATAAAATCTTAAAAAAAAAATTGGGTTGTGTAGGTGATGATGAAGAAGGAAGAAGTAGGTCAGGATCACCAATTCCCAGTAAGCTCCCATCTTCCAAAAAAGAACTTGAGTGATCATGGAAGATGGGTCTCAAATTGAGCAATATTTTTGGATAGATTAAGTTTAGGTATCTCAGGAAAATTCAAAAGAGGGAGAATATAGTAGCCATGTCCATTAACATTTTAAAAGGTGGCTCAAGAGGTAGGCAATAAATACATGGGGTATATATTGAATATAAAATTCAATAGCATTACAGTAAGTAGCATGGTGGGATTTTCATTTGTCTTAAACTATTACTTGGTTGTTTTCCCCCCGCCCCATGCAGGCTACAGTTACCTGATCTGTGATCACATGAGGGCTGTGCACCTCTACATCAGTGCCCTGGAGAATTCCTGTCCACTCGTGGCCTTTCCCTGTGTCAACTATAAGGCCTTTCTTGCTGGACAATGTCTGGATTGTTTTAACCCTTTTCTGCTTTCCTGTCCAAGAATTGGTAAATGTCACCCCTTTGGCTTCCTTTGACAATCTGGGGAAAGATCAAGTCTTGTTAGCTGTCACTTCTTTAAGTCCTGATTTCCTATGATCAAGAAGTCTATCCAACCGGAGTAAGGAAATTCCCCAATAAGATGTTCAGCCTGTTCCCACCTGGAAGAAGGCATTTGGCCTTCCATGTCCCACCCCTCACCCTCTGTAGTGCTGCCTGATGCCATACTTGCTCTGCACACACCCTTCACACACAGCCCCTCATCTGCAAGTCCAGACTCAGGACACTTTAGAAACAATGGCATAGCCCAGAGCCACTGCCCCCACTCCCAGACCCGATGCTTGCCATAGGTCTTTCTAGTTAGTCCAGCCATTCTCCAACTCCTGATAGACTCTAAATCAAGGTGTTGTGGGGCATCCCCAAGAATGGCACCCGTGGCCCACTTTGAGGTGTGAGGCTGTGGTGGCCACATGCCAACTGAAGGGCTGCCTCAAGGCTGATTGGCTTGGGCACATTCCTGGATGATCCAGGCCAGTCGGGAGGAAGGCTTGGGAAAGGCTGAGAGATCTGGCCTCAACTCATCCTCTGCAGGTCATTGCTGAGACTATCCCAGGGTTCTCCAAGATGAAGGGCCTCAGGAAGAACTCTGGGCAGTATAAATGGATCCTTCCCTACCCTCATTTTCTCACTTCTCACCTCTGGCTGCCACTCAGAACTGCAGCAGCCTGTCATTCCTTCTATGAATGAAACAGATACCAGCTTGACAAAATGTTAAAGTAGATGTAGCTGCCCACAATAAAGCAAATCAACATTACTTCCGACTCAGTGGGCACATGCCACAATTTCCCCCAGATGTGACGGGCCTGCTGATATAAAGAGCCATGTCACACTGTGTGCCAGCGTCACCTCTTGCTACATTTTCCCTGGCACTGAACACCCCAGGGAGCTAAACTACTTGTACTCCCAAGAATATTTCTTCGCTTCACCCTGTGTGTCTTTGTCCAAACTGTACCCTCTGCTTGGAATGCCCTTCCTTAACTTGTCAACCACCCTTCTTCAGGTCTAATGCTTCCCCGTGCTTTGTCGGCACAGGGTATAAATGCCATCAAAACAACTGCCTTATAGATTATCTTGCCAATTGGAAATACCATTTCAAATTTATGATAAATACCTCTTGGAATGGGCCAGATGATTTGGAGAATGTACTTCCTATTTACTTGTGTGTTTATCCTTGGATGGACTGGGTTGCAGGTACCCCAGGACTCACCAGAGGGCATGGCATAAAATGAGCATACAGTGGGGTTGTCTGCAGAATGAACGAGTGCATGAGTGAATAAAACATGGTTGGGTGCCATGGGACCGTGCAATGGCCTCCTCAGGGCTCTGCTGTCTTTGTCTTTGCCTCTCTACTTCCAGGGCTGGTGGAACAAAGTGGTGTCAAGATAGAGCCACTTCCCAAAGAAGTGAAAGTCTTCCTCCTGACAACAGCCAGGGCTCCATACTGTGGTGAGTTGGAGGAAAGAAGTGTAGCTCAGCTCTGCTAGTGTGCTATACCATGGAGTCCAGGGTTCTGGCTTGGGCTGTGTCTAGCACAGCATGGTGGCTGAGGTGGAAGGTGAAAGATGGGGGCAAAGATGTCATAGGAGGGCATCAGCTACTGGTCTTAGATCCTGAATTTTCAGAGCTAGTCCAACCCGTTGCTGCACTGCAGATGAAGACTTAAGGACATCTTACTATCTATATACTTCTAGTTCTCCCACACCTCCCTCCACTGTGGGTTCTCTGCAGTGTGGTATTTAGGAGGGCTCTTTGACTCCCTCCTTCCTGCATACTTTTTTGCTCCCTTCTTGGTGCCCATCGTATGCGTCTCCCACCCTGGCACCCCTCTTAGGTTAGGGTCTCTGAAGAATATTGAACCTTGCCTCTGCCCTCCTTCCCCTAAATGTACATATTCCAATTCTTCACTGTTGCTTCTAACCACAGCATTTCATTGAAGCACAGATGCTGATAAAAGATGTACAATGTGAGAGGAAAGTGTGTCTTAAAATCTATAAATCCATCCCAGATTGTAGCATCATTCTTCCCTGTGCTATTTGCGTCTTAGTAGATGGACTATACTTCCTTTCTCATGCTTGTTATCCTGGGATCTTGTCTGGTTTACCGTGGGTACAGAACAAAAGTATACTGGTTAGGATGATAAATTATATGGCCCTGCTAACTCCAACTGATTTTCGGGTCAGTCTGTGTCTGGTTGCTGGAGGGATCTTTACGGCCATTCCTTCCTTGTACCAGAACTCCTGATACTGTGTGATATGGAGCCCAAAGCTCAGATTGTAGTTACACAAACTTGGATCTGAATCTCAGCTTCTGCACTTATCAGATGTGTGATCAGGAGAATCTGACCTAACCTTTCTGAACCTCTACAACTGTATGTAGGAAATGGGAGCGATAACAGTACCTACTTCAAAGGATCAGCTGTGAGGATAAACTAAAATAGTATATAGGAAGCTGCTAGCACAGTGACCGGAACTTGATAAGTGATATTCCTTTCCCTTTATCAGTCAGAATTGGGGGCAACTAGATGCAGGTGTTTATCATGATAAAGAGAGAATTCCTGAAACAAGTAGGTTACAAGAGTCAACTGTGGGCATCTCACATATATCCACTCATTTGACAACCCAACTCAGAGTAAGGTGTGAGGAAGGGGAGGCTCTGAGAGATGAAGCCTTGTGCCCAAGGCTACATAGTAAGGGGGTAAGGCAGAATTCAACTCCCCATCTTCTGATTCCCAAATCTAGTCTCTTTCCATGCCACCATCCACTTCCATACTGGCCTCTTTGCCTCTGCTTCTGAGACCGAATCAGCTCTTTGTGGCTGTGTTTCTTGGTTTCTTGGTTACTCCTCTGTTCTCACTGCTCTCCAGAGGTCAGCTCGAGGGAGGAGGCTCTGTCCAGTGGCAGAGGCAGCGATGCCAGGACCGGATGTCCAGTTTTCCTTCCAGCTCCGGGACAGCTTCACAGCTGAACTGGCCCCTCACTGTCTGCACAGTCCAGTCAGGAATGCACGGAGCAGGGAGCCTGGGGCACACTTGAGGTTAAATGCATTTTAAGGTCCCTGCTGAGGCAGATCCATGGAGCCACCATTTTTGTGACTATTTCGTATTTGTGGTGAGATGCCCTCTCTGTGTCCCAGAAGCATGACCCTGTGTGTTCACAGACCTCAGAGAGGCACGGAAAGAAACAAGCCAGTGTGAATACCCACTTGCCTGCGGCTCTGGGCCTCATGCTTCTCAGCTTTTTGTCCTCAGCATTGCAGCTGCAACCCTCCTCCACCTGGAGGGAGGGGCCATCCACCTGGTGGTTCAGGGAGCGCCAGCAGCCTATAACTTCCCCTCTCACCCACCTCTCCGGCCACACGGCTCCCCTTGCCACAGCAGTGTTCAGTGGTCACCCTTGACCCCTGCCAGGTGTGTGCCAGCAAGGCAGAGAAGCTTCTCCAAATAATAATTTTTCCAACAATATTTACTTTCCCCTTGTAGGAATGTTTCCCATGAAGCGCTTTTTCCCCTTTACCTCGTTTCATCCTTGCCATGTTCTATGTTTTATGAGGTAATGTCAAGCGTTACTGTTTACAGGTGATGGAAACAGGGCACAGAGAGGAGGCTCAGTAACTTAGGGAAAGGGACACAGTGAGGAAGCAGGAAGCAGGGCCAGGCCTTGGAACCAGGTCTCCTGGATCTCCTCCTACCCAAGATTCTGTGTGCTGCTTCCCATGTCTCACTCCTGCACAGACTGGATTCGACTCCCAGTTCCCACCCCTCAACATTAGCAGACACAAGCCTCCCAGGGCTTCCAGATACTGTAAAGAGAGAAGCAGAAACTTAGGAAACTTTCTTGATGAGGTGAGACTTGCTGGCAAAGGAAGTGCAGTATAGCAAACTAGAGAATGAAATCCCTGAAGCTTTTTTTCAGGGTTTAGCTTTTTTTCTACATTGCAGTTGCCCACTCTAATTCAGCCCTTACCCAGCACCAAAACAGTCTGCACCCCTAGCAAACACCTGAGAGAGAGAGAGAGAGAAAGAGAGAGAGAGGGAGAGGAGGGGCATGGCATTGGATGTTTTCCTCTGCCGAGGGAAATCAAACCGTGCTGGCTTTCTTTCCTGTGGGTTCTTGGCATCCTAGCACTGGTCAATGAGTCTTGTGACCAGCCCATGAGCCCAGATGGATCACAGTACTCCTCCAACTTCATGCTGAGTCTACCTAAATCCACTTGATGTCCTTCCAATAGCTGCCTGTTAAACATGACAAATGAAAAAGTACAAGTAGGGCGCAGGTGAAGGATTGCCTCTCCAGCTCTGTCAGGATTATCAGAGAGGTCTGTAAAAATACCCCAAGATCCAAGATATGGCTCAATGCCGGTAGCTTGGTCTCCCTCTTAATAAGGCAAGGATATGATGTTAGGGAAGCTGTAATTCTTAACTTCTCTTGCCAGAGAGACACCAGGTCCCTGGGTATTATCAGGAGCCAGGCTCCTCATCCAGTCGGTGTCAATGACATCAGCTTTGAAAGCCCCAGGAGCCATGCTGCCTGGGAGGGTGGGGATGCCCCAGAGGCACCCAGGCTGCCACGGAGAGGCGAACAGTCGTCTCCTATACACCAATGGACTTCCTGAAACGGTGGATAAGGGGGAGGGAGTGCTACATTTTAGGAGTCACTTATTTAGTGTAAGAGACATCCTCTTCAGTTCTTTCAAAGTCGAAACACCAAGATAAGATTAGCAAGCAGGGAGGAGTAGGACGTTCTAGCCTGACAAATAATAACGAAAACTAACATGTATTGAATGCTTCCTAGCCACAGGAGTGAAGGACTCTAGGTATTAACTCATTTAACTTTCACTCAGAACTATTTTTATTACCTCCAATTTACAATGAGGAAGCTAAGGATTTGGGATGGCAGATAATCTGCTGCTAAGAGGCAGATCTCAGATTCCTGCCCTGCGGCTCTCTGGGACTTGGTGTGTGTTGGGCTCCACTGACCTCTGGCTCAGGCGTCTGCTCTGCTTTGGTTTCCTAGCGCATCACAGCCTTGTGGAGTTTGACCTGCAGGAGCCAAGGAACAAGGACACCTTCATCTCGGTCACCTTTCTTAGCAGCAACATTACGTCCTTGGTCAAGATCACCATGTACGTAAGTGTCCCGCATCACACACACATCTCCCACAATAGGCCCTGCATGCTCACTGAGGAGTGGCCCGAGCCTCTGGGGCTCTAGATGGGGGTGAGGGCAGTGCCTACAACGGATGTACCCACAGACATGCGCTGGGCAACTGTCCCAGGTTCACGTTCAATAGTCGATCCAAGGGTAGTGTATTTAGACAATAGCGGAGGAGGACGGCGAGTAGAATTAATGGGACATCTCAAAGGCTGTTAGGAACAAGACGATTGGGTCCCTCCTAGGAAACATTAGTCAGGAATCCAGGAAGGGGGCATCAGCGATGTCAGCAAGTAGGAGGACCTCAGCCTCTAGCCCAGGGAGGGCTGCCTAGAGCATGGGAAGGATCTATTCCTGGAAAGTGGGAGTGAACTGGAAACTGGGTGAGTTTCTAGAACTGAATCATGGGCAGAGGGTCAGTTAGCAAATGAGTACAAGGCCAGGCCAGCAGGGCTTGAGGCCATGTGGTAATCCCTGGAACCGGGCTGAGCATTTCCATCCCTTTGGGGGCACATTTGGGTCTACCAGGTGGCAGGACCAGGCTTGAGGTGGGAAGATAGAGAACTTCAACTATAGGGAGGCTCAAGGCTGGCAAGGGAGAGGCTTATCTCTTTAAAAAGCAACTGGTTGTGGGGCACCCCCTTGCCCTAGGTGCTGAGGGGCGGGTGATACAGGGGTGGGTGTCTTTATGATAATCACCTGTGACACTCAAAGAATAACCCCTCCTAAAAAGGAAGTAAGCCCCTGAAGGTGTTAAAAGGATTTAAATTGCCTTGTTAATTTCTTTAAAGACAAACCCTAGAGGCCCTCTTTGGCATCCCTGTGGGGACCCCTCCCACTCTTGAGAGCTTTTTCTGTGTCTATTAATAAACTTCTATCGCTTAGTCCTTAAGCCTCTGCCTTCCACTCAGGTCAGGATCCCAGAGTCCTGGGATTGAACCCCTGCAAAGGGCTCCCTCCTCAGCAAGAAGCCTGTTCTCCCTCTCCCCCTGCTTGT